>CAJHQP010004418.1:0-55574 GCA_905132765.1 Moricandia arvensis | reverse complement strand
AGACATTTGTAAAACCACATTCTCACCTTTTGGCTTGAGATGATGTTCCAGATTTTGAATTTGCATCAGTACTCTTCCTTTGGTTTTCAACACTTTGATACTCTAGTATTCATATTGCACTTCATCATCCATTGGCTGTTCATCAGTCATCAAACAAAATATGTGTTGACCAAGTCTAAATTGTCAAGTGAAGTTTGCGTCATGTTATTTGTGTTTGGCAGAAATATCAAAAGATTTAACCAAAAAGAACTTAACTAGCTAGTAGACATTTTTGAAGTCTCCTATCTCAAAAACAGATCAGGCTTCACCCAAAGTCCACTGTAATTTATTTGATTTTTTTTTGTTAAATAAGAAACTAACCTCTCGTTTTTAGAGTATACTTGTGAATATGTATTTTTATTTTTCAGTTGAAGCAAGTCTCATAAAGCCAAACAAGTTCAATTTCAAAACTAACATATCATTTTCACAAAAACTTCGTGTTAAATCTGCTTTGATAAACTCAAACTTCTTTTCCAAAAGAAAAATAACCCACTAAGTTACAAAGAAATAATTTAGCCGAAGTCTGAATATCGGAAAGACTCATGTCAAATCTTCATTTAAAATTTCTAACTGAAAAAAGTAACCTAAAAAATAGACTTCGGCAGAAGTATTCTCAGGTCTCGAGCCAAAAATTAAAACAAAATTTTCCTTGTTTACTTTGTTAAATTTTCATTTTCTTCATATTCATAATGATTTCTGAAAATATTTACTTATTGTTTCATGAGTGTTTGCTATTTTTTTTGGGTATGAGTTTTACTACATAACTAGATGGACCGCGGACGTGGCGGACATTTACAATATAGTTAGATTGATGTTTACATATTATGATATATATAATTCGTATATTATATGTATAACAATTACAGATTTATGATTCAACCTTTGGTTTAAACATTTTAGGCTAGACATTAATCACTTTTCATTCTAGATTGATGTTTAATTCTTTTATCGTAGATATAAGTATATTAAATAAATAATCATGCATGTTGATTTCTAGTATGGAAGACGGTATAATTTGTTTTGGTGATCAATGAAATATATGAGTAAATAAAATCAAAGTATAATGAAATTAAAATACATTGACTTAATTGTTCAACATTACTTAAATAAATAGTTTAAACATATCATTGATCCCATTTTAGATTTCAAATACAAACATCACTCCAGTCTGATCAATCTTAATTGAATTCATTTGCGTGGAAACATTTCAACACAGTACACCAAGATTTCGCTAGAAATATTCAGAATGTCTATCTTGGGTTATGAACAAATGGATTTTGTCCATTTGGAATGTCTGGGAGACAATATTCTTTGCTGCCAGTCATTATTACGCCGTACAACCTCCCACCGGAGATGTGCATGGAAGAAGAATTTTTATTCTTGACCATATTGTCCCTGGTCCAAAAGCATCCAAAACGGTCGCTAGATGTTTTTCTTCAACCATTGATACAAGATCTGAAGGACTTATGGTCAGCAGGGGTGATGACGTATGATTGTTCCTTGAAAAACAATTTTGCGATGCGAGCAGTTCTGCTATGGACTATAAGTGACTTTCCTGCTTACATGATGCTTTCTGGATGAACAACACATTAAAGGTTATCTTGTCCATATTGTCTTGGAATGACATATGCTTTTTCAACTGAAGTATGGTAGGAAGACATGTTGGTTTGATTGTCATCATCGATTTTTTCCCCTTAGTCATCAATACCGAAGAAACAAGACATTGTTTAGGTACAAAAGAGTTGTCAGAGACAGTCCTCCTCCATATTTAACTGGAGAACAAATTGAAACAAAACTTGATCACTATGGATCTTTGGAAACTGTTCCTCGTGGAGGGAACTGACATATTCCTACAAATATGCGTGATGGGTATGGGGTCACTCACAATTGGCACAAGAAGAGTATATTTTGTGAGATGTCTTATTGGAAGGATCTTCTTTTGCATCACAACCTCTATGTGATGCATATAGAGAAGAATTTTTTTGACAACATCATGAATACAATAATCAATGTTCAAGGGAAGACAAAAGACAGCAAAAAGTCAAGATTGGACATACTTGATATTTGCTCGAGAAGTGAGTTGCATATCAAGAGCAATGGAAAGGTTCCAGTTCCCATCTTTCGATTGTCATCAAAAGCAAAGACGACTTTGTTCAACTTGGCCAGAAGTGAAGTTTCCTGATGGTTATGTTTCAAACCTCTCAAGATGTGTTGAACAAGGTTAAAAGTTCTCAGGAATGAAGAGTCAAGATTGTCATGAGTTTCTGCAACGACTACTTCCATTCGCTTTTGTTGAGTTGCTTCTAACAAATGTACATGAATCACTTGCAGGTAAATATTTTGATTACTTAATAATTTATTTGTTATGATATGTTAACTATGATATATATGGGGTATGTTTTGCAACATATAGGCATTGGAACATTCTTCAGGGACTTGAGCATATGTACGTTCAAGGACAATGACATGCAACAACTCCATGAGAACATTTTGATCTTAATCTGCAACCTAGAGAAGATATTTCCTCCTGCATTTTTGACGTCATGGAACATCTAGTTATCCACCTCCCGTACGAGGCATTGCTTCGTGGACTTGTTCATTATGGATGGATGTATCCTTATGAGTGCTCCATGAAACATTTGAAGGGAAAACAAAAAATCTTGCAAAGGTCGAAGGGTCCATAGTTTCTAGGAGATTGACTGCAAAAACATCGCACTTCACATAATACTACTTCGCACCAGCAGTCCGCACTAGGAAGATGGTTCCTAGAAGATATGATGATGGTGGAGTCGTCCCAACATATGCAGTTGACGGTGTACCTGACATTTTCTGCCAAATTAGACGGTTTGGTGGTAAATTGAAAGAAGTTTGGTGATCTAGTGAAGATGATAAGCATAGTGTCCACAGTTATATTATGTTCAACTGCGAGGATGTAGGAACGCGTTCGTTCGAAAATTTAATATATATTGTTTTAAGTTATATATTAAAGCTATTAATGTTTGAAGTTGTTTAATATATTGTGTATATTTTTGCAGCTTGTTTGTTATGCAAGTTGAAGAAGCAATACCATGAATATCCGTAACTGAGATGGAGAAACGAAAAGATCAACAATTTTTCAAATGGTTAAAGACTCAGGTAAATTTATATGTTAAACACTATATTATAATATGTATTCTAACACTATTACTTTTTTGTAGGTTGATTATGATGATCCACACTACCCGGTATTGTTTCAGGATTTGGTCTTAGGCCCTGTTGCAAAGGTGACCACATCACCTATGTATTTCACACGAGGTTTTAACTTTCACGCTTACGAGAATGGAAGACGACGGACAACAAGTAACTACGGAGTGTGTGTGACAGGCGAAACAAACTTTTACAGGATTTTTTCAGGAGATTATTGAAGCTGAGTTTGTGGGGTTACTGAAGTTGAAGTGCGTTCTCTTCAAATGTGAAAGGTTCGACTCTGTTATGAACAAAGGTACTCGGATTAACAAATTCGGTGTTGTCAATGTTAATTCTAGAAGAAGATACAACAAATTCATGCCTTTCATTTTAGCTTCTCAAGCCTACCAAGTTAGCTTCATTCCATACCCACGCCTTAGAGATTCTGGAATAAATTGGTTAGCGCCTATCAAAAATACTCCTTGTGGTAGTTGCTGGAGAAGAACCACCTTTTCAAGAAGAAGTGTGTATCCCTGAGGTTGCAGTACCTTAACAACAAACCGATGACATTCTTCTCATTGATCCGGATAACCGTCAATATGAAGATCTTCCCGATGATATGACGGATGAAGCAGATGAAGACGAGTTTGGTGAAAATGATGATGATCATTGTACTAATGTTGATGATGACTCGAATGAATGTAAACAAATGTTTTCAATATTTAAATATGTGTACGACTTCAGTTATATGTGTTATTCGGTTGGATTTTAGAACGTAAAGTTCAGATTTTAAATAATTAATTGAAGTATTGAATTGGAGTTTAAATAATGACATAATTGGAGTTTACGGTTAAAAACAATTTCAATAAGGGTTTAGGGTTTATATTTGATCACAAAAAAATGGGAGTTTAGGATTTAAAGGAAATGGATGAAGAGCGAAATAAAGATGTGAATTATAGATTTGGGGTTTGGGGTTTAGGGATTTGACTTACAGGGTTTTTGATATATTCCTAGTTATTTCGTCGTAATAGAAAACACGGGCCTGGTAGATTCGTCGTAATGTGTCCTATTTAATTTGTCGCAATGCAAAACACGAGCCTAGTAGATTCGTCGTAATGGAAAACACGGGCCTGGTAAATTCGTCGTAATGGAAGACACACGCGTGGTAAGTTCGTCGTAATAGAAAACATGCGTGTGGTAACTTCCTTGTAATGTTACGACAAATTTACTAGGCTTCAAATTTCTATATATACTCGAGGATCAGTCACGAGGCTTGCCTCGTGTATTCCTCCCAATCTCTCAACTCCTCTCCAAATTCAAGGTATGTTGTTAATTTAGGTTAGGTAGAATTTTTTTTTTCTAGGTTAGGTAGTTAATAGGTGGTTAGTTGTTAATTTAGGTTAGAGATGTTAAATTCAGGACCAGGGCTTAGCCCTCCTTTGCTTAAAATAAACTCAGACCTATTTAACCCAGTCCTATTTTAACTCTATTTTAATTAAGGGTTAGGGCTCATACCAGGGTTAACCCATTTAATTTTCATTCATGTAGACAAATGTTTGTATACTAATTTTAACTAAAAAATTACATTTTTAACAACTTAAAATATGATCATATAAATGGAAAAAATCGTAAAATCAAGTTTTCCCACCAAAACCAAAATATCATGTTTTCCCGCCAAATCGTAAAATCGAGTTTTTTTCACCAAAATTGCAAAATCAAGTTTTCCCGTCAAAACAAAAAAAATACGATTTCCGGCCAAAACCAAAAAATGACGTTTTCTGCCAAAACTACAAACCCTCGTTTTCCCGCCAAAACCGTAAAATTGCGTTTTCCCACCAAAACCGCAAAATCGCGTTTTCCCGCCAAAATGGTAAAATCGTGTTTTCCTGCCAAAACCGCAAAATCGCGTTTTCCCGCCCAAAACCGCAAAATCGCGTTTTCCCGCCAAAACCACAAAATTGCGTTTTCCCGCCAAAATGGTAAAATCGTGTTTTCCCGCCAAAACCGCAAAATCGTGTTTCCCGCCAAAACCGCAAAATCGCGTTTTCCCGCCAAAACGACAAAATTGCGTTTTCCCGCCAAAACGGTAAAATCGCGTTTTCCCCGCCAAAATCGCAAAATCGTGTTTTCCCGCCAAAACGGCAAAATCGTGTTTCCCGCTAAAACCGCAAAATCGCGTTTCCCGCCAAAACCGCAAAATCGTGTTTTCCCGCCAAAATGGTAAAATCGCGTTTTCCCTCCAAAACCGCAAAATCGCGTTTTCCCGCCAAAATCGCAAAATCGCGTTTTTCCACCAAAACCGCAAAATCGTGTTTTCTCACCAACACCGCAAAATCGCGTTTTCCCGCCAAAACAGTAAAAATCGCGTTTTCCCGCCAAAACTGTCTAATCACAAATCGCGTTTTCCCGCCAAAACCATAACACCGTAAAAAAGTTTTGGTTATGGCGAAAAACTCAATTTCGTGATTTTGGTGAGAAAACTCATTTTTGCGTTTTTACGGTTTTTGCCGAAAAAGCTTTGTTTTGAATAAATAAACCAATTTAAAATTTTAATAGATATTTAGATAGTATATAATAATTGTGTCAATCAAATTAAAAGGGCTAAAATATAAACCCTATTCATTATAGGGCTAACCCTTTTTTAAACCCTGTAACAAAACTAAGGGTTAGGGTTAGAAATGGTCTTACATGGTTAGGGTTAACCCTGTTAGATTAAGCCCATATTAACATCCCTAATTTAGGTGGTTAGATTAAGGAACATAGTGTTATTAGAAATTGATTAGAAATTTGATTAGAAAATTTGTCAAACTATTTAGATTTATTTTTAGAAATTGAATAATTTTTTTTAAACACTAGTTACTTTTTTTTTTAATTGAATAACAATTTTTTTAAACTGATTATATATTGTTTTGAAACTGAATAACAACATTTTTTAAAAACTTATTATATATAATTTTTAAACTGAATAAATATTTTTAAAAATTGATTAGATAGTTTTCATTAACTGATTCTATTTTTTTTTTAAATTAGATGGCACCTCGGAGACGACCCACTTATTCTGATATATTTGCATCTGGTGTTGGGACATCATCTAGTTCAGCTCCATCATCTTCAGATCCGGAGGCGTTCCTAGAGTTACAGGAGTTCCTTGGGCTCCTCCTCCTCCTCCTCCTTATGCACCCCAGATACATCACCAGATGCCTCCACCTCCTCCTCCAAATGAGGCGCCTCCATCGGCTCCACATTTTGCCCCAGGAACCGATGTTCATCCCGATTTGCTGGTCCCTCCATCTGCACCGTATGCTACATATACAGTGGAGAAATTTTCAGTCGGTGGAGAATGATGGCAAAAACATTTTTAGAGACTACTAGTTTTCCAAGTGTTGATCCACCTCCATTCTAGTCAGAAAGTTTAAAACGTCGATCTACCTAACTATACCAAGCGCTGAGTGGGAGGCAACCCACTGTTTAGTAAGTTTTTACTTAGTTTTACTTATACTACTATTTATTTCGAGTTTTATTTTATTTTTACTGACTATTTATACTACCATCGATCGACACCATAGAGGCACCATCGGTCGACACTGGATCGCGACCATCGATCGACCAAACCCGCCTACCATCGATCGGCACTCTCTTACAAAGAGAGGTATCGAGTTCTATTCTTAATTTATTTACTTATGATTTAATTTTTCCTAACCAATCCGGGGCGGATTACACTGGGGACAGTGTAATTTACGTCTGGGGGGAGGTTCGCTAACGCTATTTTATTGTTTTTGAGTTTTATTTACTATCTATATATAAAATTTTCAAAAGTTTTATCGAGTCAAGAAGAGGACTATGATCAAGATTTATTATTGACTAACCACACTTTAGCACCATTCTTAGATGGTTGTTTGCAGAGATTACTAAAGATACCAAAGTGGATCATCATGCCACTATATCACACTTGCTTAGAAAGTTTGAAGAAACCGAAGCTGATTTCCAACACTAATCCTGACATTATTTGCTTGCTTTGGGATTCGGTATACACTGGATCGGATTCCTTTTGCAAGTCTGGAAGGTAAAAGTTTGTGTGCTTCTGATTCCCCTCTCTCTCCCCTTCATATTAAAAAGGAGTCGAATAGGATTTGGTGGCTACAACCATTAAAGCTTGATTCATATGATCCTAGAAAAAGATGAAATGTCAAAAAGAAGTGAACAATATTTGGTGGCAAAAACCATTACGGTTCCTTAAAATAACACTACCAACAATAAAAATGTTTTACATTCATTATGAGTCATTCGAGTCATCATCAACATCAGTACAATGATCATCATCATCTTCACCAAACTCGTCTTCACCTGCTTCATCCGTCATCATCGGGAAGATCTTCATATTGACGGTTATCCGGATCAATGAAAAGAATGTCATCGGTTTGTTGTTCAGGTACTGCAACCTCAGGGATACACGCTTCTTCTTGAAAAGGTGGTTCTTCTCCAGCAACTATTCGTCCATGAGGAGTATTTTTGATAGCCGCTAACCAAGTTATTCCAGAATTTCTAAGGCGTGGGTATGAAATGAAGCTAACTTGGCAGGCTTGAGAAGCTAAAATGAAAGGCTCGAATTTGTTGTATCTTCTTCTAGAATTGACATTGACAACACAGAATTTATTAATCCGAGTACCTCTCTTCAGAACGGAGTCGAACCTGTCACATTTGAAGAGAACACACTTTAACTTCAGTAACCCCACAAACTCAACTTCAATAATCTCCTGCAAAATCATGTACAATTCTGTTTCGTCTGTCACACACATTCCCTAGTTAAAGGTAAAACCTCGTGTGAAATACATAGGTGATGTGGTCACCTTTGCTACAGGGCCTAAGACCAAATCATGAAACCATACCGAGTAGTGTGGATCATCATAATCAACCTACAAAAAATAATAGCGTTAGAATACATATTATACTATAGTGTTTAACATATAAATTTACCTGAGTCTTTAACCATTTGACAAAGTGTTGATCTTTTCGTTTCTCCATCTCAATTACGGATATTCCTGGTATTGGTTCTTCAACTTGCGTAACAAACAAGCTGCAAAAAGATACACAATATATATATAAATAACTTCAAAACACTAATAGCTTTAATATATAACTTAAAACAATATATATTAACCTTTCAAACAAACGCGTCACTACATCCTCGAAGTTGAGCAGAACATAAGTGTGGGCACTATGCTTATCATCTTCACTAGACCACCAAACTTCTTTCAATTTTCCACCAAACCGTCCAATATGGCAGAAAATGCCAGGTATACCGTCAACTCCATATGTTGGGACGACTCCACCATCATTATATCTTCTAGGAACCATCTTCCTAGTGCAGACTTCTGGTGCGAAGTAGTATGATGTGAAGTGCGATGTTTTTGCAGTCAATTTCCTAGCAACTATGGACCATTTGACCTTTGCAAGATTTTTGCTTTCCCTTTCAAATGTTTCATGGAGCGCTCATATGGATACATCCATCCATAATGAACAAGTCCATGTATTTTTTTTGAAATAATATTACATGTTCATGGGTAAAGAAACCTCATATGTTGACCTCTGGGACCTACTGAATATTTTCTTAGCTTCATGGCAAGATTCAAAGATGTGATGTTAAGAATCGAAGGCCTAAGAGACAAAGATGCTATAGATGCGTCGACGAAATCACTATGGTATGAATCAGTAGATCATCCCTAACAATCCAAGACAATCTTTATCGAGTGTCAGATTTCATTGTCATCAAGGAATAGATGAAAGTTTATCGCCGAAACTTCCCTTCAAACCAGCCGAGCAGTAAATGAAACTCTCCAAGAAATGGATAAGTCCTTCATGATGGAAAAAAACGCTAAGCATTCACAAAACTATTATGCTAATTCAGGATTAGGAAACAACAACTCCAGGTCAAGATGTGACATAAGTTCATCGAACATAGAGACAAGATATTAGTCATAGGACAGGAATGCGTACTGCAAGTACCCCCATTCAAATGACCACTCAACCGCTAATTGCAAGGTACGGGGTGCAAATCTGACTGTGAAACTCACCGCTGTTGATTGTGCCAATTTCATAAGCATCAAAGATCTTAAACGAGATGAGGAGGGCGGGCAATACAACAAGATTGATCGAACTCCCACATTGAACAAAACATCATAAATAGATCATTATGACAAAGGCAGCAACCAAGAAAGAAATCCGACGATGAATAAGCAGAAAAACAATCAGAGAAGGATAATGTGACCATAAGAGGATCCAAATTATGCTACGAGACAGTCTCGTTGATCAAAGCATATCAACAGAAACAAGAATGACGTTCATTGGTCTCTACCTCTCAATCTCCTTAACACCACAGTCTCGCTAGATGAAAGCGAGATGGTTGGGATCACATAATGATCCTGTCAAGACTGAGATTGTCATATAGGATCTTGACGTAGCAAGTGTGCATTCAATCTAGGATGCTTAGCAAATATATTCTATGAAACCCTCCAAAGGATGAACAAAAATATTTCTGAGGTCATTCCAACTACAAACGGTTTAACTAGTTACTTCGGATATATGAGCATGACCCTTGGCTTGATCAAGCTTCTTTTAAAGCATGAGGCTTAAGAAAGTTGTCTAGGTCTCAATAGCAGACCACCCGACAATTTACAATGTGATCATAGGAATGCCCTAGATAAACTCCATTAGAGTTGTTTTATCTACATGGACCTTTTTAGCCATTGATTCCACCTAACATTACCTATACTTTAGTAAAGAACCATATATTCGTCGTAATATCCTTGTAATGTTACGAGGAACATATTTCTTCGTAATATTAAAAGGACATTACGACGATTTTTCTTGTTCGTCGTAGTGTCCTTGTAATATTACAAGGACTTTACAACGAAATATATATTTTGTGAAAACGTGTTTATAGTGTGGTTTACAGAAGCAGATTCGTTGTAAAATCATTGTGAGCTACTTGTAATAGCCTAGTAAATGGTTTCTTTGTATATTCGTTGTTATATCTTCACCTACCAGATTCGAAAATTTCCTATATATATGTTCATTCTCTTCATAACATACCACACAAACGAAAAAAAAAAGAATAAAAAAAATGTCAGATGGTAGAAATATTTACGAGTTACGGAGTTGGATGTATACGCACAAGGATGTTGATGGTAGAGTGACCGATGTATTTCTCAGGGGGCTGGAGACATTCATGTACCTGACAGGCAGTACGCCGATCACGCAAGAAAGTGGTAAGATGTTCTATTCTTGTCGAAAGTGCAAGAATTCAAAATTTTCCCATAGTGAAACTGTATGAAAGCATTTATTAAACATAGGCTTTACACCACATTACTATATTTGGTTTCAACATGGAGAGGGTTATGGTGGAAATGAAGCTAGTAGTAGTAATAGTAATTTTCAGGATGCTGGTAATAGGCAAGAACCATATCATTTGCATAATGAATATAGTTACCATGAGGAGGAACAGATGGTAGATCATGAAACAAATGGAGTATATTATCTAGCATGGAAAATTGCTCCTTACCTAATTTTGTGAATGCATTAAAAGTTTGACATGTTTTTCATCTACCTATGTATTTGAGGGACCAGCAAATCGGGATGAACATCGGCTCCTAATATTGTTTCCTACTATGCAGATCACCTTTCTAAATTTTCTGAAAAGTCGTTTATGGATATGTGTTCTAGTGATCCCTTTGGGGGAGAAATCACATCTCCGGAAAGCAAAATGTTTGCGTTGGATGATCAAGCTGAGGAATATGCGAGATTAATGGATGCCACCAGAGAAGTAATGACCAAAGAAGTGAGTAAGGAGAAAGCACCGTCGATCGACAGGCAGAGTCTACCGTCGATCGAGCGTTCAATGACCAAAGATTGGATGAAGGAGAAAGCACCCAAGATTGAGCTTAAGCCGCTTCCAGCTGGACTTAAATATGCCTTTCTTTATGAAAACTCCTATCATGTCATCATCAATTCATACCTGAATAGCGGAGAGCAAGCACTTCTGCATAACAAGTTGCGAAAACATCGTAAGGCTATTGGATACTCTTTAGATGACATTCAAGGAATTTCTCCTAATATATGAATGCGTAGGATACACTTGGAGGATGAATCGAAATCATCTATTGAACATCAGAGATGATTAAATCCCAACCTGAAAGAAGTAGCCAAAAAGTAAATTATGAAACTTCTGGAAGTAGGTGTTATTTAACCAATATCATATAGTAACTGGGTCAGTCCAGTTCATGTTGTCTCAAAGAAAGGAGGAATTCCAGTGGTGAAGAACGACAAAGGCGAACTGATCCCGATGAGAACTGTAACAGGGCACAGAATATGTATCGATTACAAAAAGCTAAACGCTTCCACGAAAAATAATCACTTTTCTCTACCTTTTATTGATCAGATGTTAGAGAGGCTAGCATGCCATCAATACTATTTTTTTCTCGATGGGTATTCAGGATTTTTCCAGATTCTTATACATCTTGACGATCAAGAAAAAGACCACTTTCACCTGTCCTTATGGAACATTCGCATACCGCAGAATGCCTTTCGGACTCTATAACGCTCCTGGAACATTCCAGAGATGCATAATGTCTATATTCACTGACATGGTCGAAGACTTCATGGAAGTTTTCATGGACGATTTCTTAGTTTACAGTCCAGATTTCAAAACATGCATGGAAAACCTGTCCAAGGTGTTGGCAAGATGCCAAGAAAAGAATCTAGTCCTAAATTGGGAAAAGTGCCACTTTATGGTTAACAGTGGAATCGTTTTGGGACACAAGGTCTCAGCAGCCGGTATTGCAGTGGACAGAGCCAAAATCGACGTAATGACAGGTTGGCCACCACCTACAAACATGAAATACGTTAGAAGCTTCTAAGAACATGCTGGATTTTATATAAGATTCATAAAAGATTTTAGCAAGATTGCTAGACCTGTTATAACACTCCAATGTAAGGAAGTCAAGTTCGACTTCACACCCGAATGTCTGACAGCTTTCAAAGAAATCAAATCGGCCCTCGTATCTGCTCTGATTGTGCAAGCACCGGACTGGAGTTTACCTTTTGAAATTATGTGCGACGTCAACGATTTCGTTGTAGGCGCTGTACTCGGACAGAAAAAGTATAGAACTCTGCACACTACATACTACGCTAGTAGGACTCTCGATGATGCACAACGCAATTACGCGACAACATAAAAAGAATTACAAGATGTAGTGTTTGCTTTCGGAAATTTTTCTCTAATCTAGTCGGTTCAAAAGTGATTTTCCATACCGACCATGCCGCCTTGAGGTATTTAATGAACAAAAAGGATGCGAAACCTAGACTTAGAAGATGGATTCTCCTCTTACAGGAATTCGATATAGAAGTTAAGGTTGACTTCAGTCACCACTGCAACGAGATCTTCTTCAGTGAGATTCGCCTGAGCCTTCTCATCTCTGATCTTGCTGCGACACTCAGCAGTCCTGTGACCAACTTTGTGGTATTAGTGACATTTTCCCTTGAATTTCTCCATATTTTCTTTGATCTCAATGCCTTTCTTCTTGAAGTTTGGACAAGAGGCCTTCAAATTTGCAGCTGTTTTGGAAAGCTTTGCAGGAGATCGGGAAATTGCCTTTCCTTTACCCTTCATTTCAGCCACGTTGACACTATGCTCTTTAGATTGGAGCAGCTTGTCATCATTTCGGTTCCTGGCAGGATTAGTGTTGGAAATCAGCTTTGGTTCTATCAAACTTTCTAAATAAGTGTGATATAGTGGCAAGATGATCCACTTTGGTATCTCTAGTAATATCTGTAAACAAAATCTAAAAATTGTGCTAAAGTGTGGTTAGTCAATAATAAATTTTGATCATAGTCACATTCTTGACTCAATAATTTTTTTGAAAAACTTATATAGTAATATAAATAAAACTCAAAAACAAATAAATAGTGTTAGTGAACCTCCCCCATACTTAAATTACATTGTCCCCAGTGTAATCCGCCCCAGATTGGTTAGGAAAAATCAAATCATAAGTAAATATATGAAAAAGAGAAAATCGATACGAGACTCTGTAAAATAGTATTGATCGATGTCACGATGTTGATGTCGACCGATGGTCATGTTCCATGGTTGATAGAAGTTGATACTTCAAAATCGATTGATGGTAAACATGTAAGTTTATACTCCTTTTTTTTCTTAGAATAAGTTTAGAAAATAAAAATCAAAAAATAGAACACAATATCAGTAAACCTCTCCCAAACTTAAACAACACTATCACCAGTGTTATACAATATGAGATTGGTGAAGAAAACAAATCATAACGACCAAATTTAACAAGGAAAAACGATATACCTGCTTGTTGATGATGACCGTTGATCGACAGAGTTAAGTGGCGATCGATCGATAATAGGGTTGCTCTGTTGATCGACAGTGATCAAGTGTCGGTTGTTGCTTTGTTCAGACTATTTTCATCGGGTCTTTTTTTTTTGAAAACCTGTAATAATAAAATAAAATCCAAACTTAGACTAATATAATTAAAACTAATTGAAAACTTACTAAAGAGTGGGTTGTCTCCCACTCAGCGCTTGTTTATAGTCTTTAGCTTGACGTTTTGGTGCTGCGACCGATGGTCCTTGGTCAACGTCACCTTCAAACTTCAATACTCTCTAAGAAACTACTGCATAAAGAGGATCATCAAATACCTCAATGTAGGGATCCATATGCACACTTCTATCTGGTGGAATAGGAGAATCAACCTCAAAAACGACACTGGGAACCACAAAATTCACAGGGTCATGTACCATCTTTGCTCTTTTGTGAAACCCAGCAGCTTATTCTGTGAAGATAGGTGGTCGTAGATGTTCAGGGACAGCAAGGTGTGAGGTATTGGACACATGCATTCTCTCCTCAACAGGTCCTGGTTCAATCATGTAACTTGGTTGTCGTCCAACAATGAGTGTCGATCGATGTCAGCTAGGTGGTATCGATTGATTATGGGCTGTGGGTGTTGATCGATGCAGTAGGGTGGTTGTCGATCAATGATATCGGGTTGGTGTAAATCAATGCTAGCTTTTGGTGAAGTTCTCAAATCTATTCTCGAAGTGTGCTGCTCGTCATCAAGCTTCTGCTCCGAGTTCTGATGCATATCTTCAAACCATTCTTCTAGCTTCATAGTGGCATTCCTACTCGAAACCAAATATCCAAGTTGTTCTTTATCCTTTGGCTCCAAGCGATCTCCAATGGTGATGTTTCTTTCTACATTCGGAGCATGATAACAACTTGATACATCGGTGCTCTCTAGTGTCGAGTTGCAATGTCCTGAAGATAACTCGATCTTTTACGGATGTCGAGTGGCGTCGATCGATAACCGGGGTTTGTGTCGATCGATGGTGAGGTCTTAGGGTCGATCGACGTTGAGATCTTAGTGTCGATCGACGCCGAGGTCGGATTGATAATATCAGCTTCTTCTGCTCTGCTCTGCTCGGCTCAGATCCACGATACTTAGTACCCATTGCTACATATTCGAGAAGCTGTTGTGGAATCTCATCTTCTTTCTTAATTTGCCAAATTTCAAGGATCTTGTCCCACTTATCGTTGATCTCCTTTTCTCGAGCTGCTGCAGCTTCATCGAGAAATTCATAAAGGAATGCTCTTTCAAACATCCCAGTGAGTCAGAGATCGTGGTTCCAGTCGACTGAACCATCTAAATGCATTCCCAGAGAGAGAATAGGGGAAGATCTTGCAGAGCATGTGGTATTCAGACACTTCATTCTGCTCGCTCCTTGAGACTAGATCCACAAGTTCTTCGATGTGTTCCTTCGGATCTTCATGAGGCAGACGCTGAAAAGAGTTATGAGCTGACCAATCATACCATTCACGCTCATCTGGAACTCATTTATCTCAGCAACAGCAATAACATCGGGGATCACAGCTCCTTGTGCATTAATCAATTGTCCTATATTGTTGCGAGGACGACCCTTCTTCATCTCGTAAGATCCCATTCTGATCAGCCTTAAGTATAAGAACTTCAATTTCCTCTGTCTTCTCGCAAGTGGCTTTGATCGATGCTGAGGTCTTAACGTCGATCGACGTTGAAGTCTTAGTGTCGATCGATGCTGAAGTTGCATCACTAATATCGGCTTCTTTTAGTATGCCCAGCTCTCCATATCCATCTTCTTCTTCTTCTACTACCATATATCTCAACATAGATTCCATCTCGATCTCCTTTCATGTATCCGTCAATGTAATATACATCTCTGATTGTTTTTCTGCTTATCCATCGTCTGATTTCTTTCTTGGTTGCTGCCTTTGTCATAATGATCTATTTGTGATGTTTTGTTCGATGTGGGAGTTCGATCAATCTTGTTGTATTGCTCACCCTCCTCATCTCGTTTAAGATCTTTGATGCTTATGAAATTGGCAAAATCAACAGCGGTGAGTTTCACAGTCAGATTTGCACCCCATACCTTGCAATTAGCGGTTGAGTGGTCATTTGAATGGTGGTACTTGCAGTACGCATTCCTGTCCTATGACTAATATCTTGTCTCTGTGTTCCATAAACTTATGTCACATCTTGACCGGAGTCGTTGTTTCCTAATCCTGAATTAGCATAATAGTTTTGTGAACGTTTAGCGTTTTTTCCATCATGAAGGACTTATCCATTTCTTGGAGAGTTTCATTTACTGCTCGGCTGGTTCGAAGGGAAGTTTCGGCGATAAGACTTTCATCTATTCCTTGTTGACAATGAAATCTGACACTCGATGGAGACTGTCTTCGATTGTTAGGGATGATCTACTGATTCATACCGTAGTGATTACGTCGACGCATCTATAGCATCTTTGTCTCTTAGGCCTTCGATTCTTAACATCACGTCTTTGAATCTTGCCATGAAGCTAAGAAAATATTCAGTAGGTCCCAGAGGTCAACATATGAGGTTTCTTTACCCATGAACATGTAATATTATTTCAGAAAACACAAATGAGAGTACCTGGAAATTATAGATGGAGTTTCATAGTAGACGAGAAAACCATTCAAGCGCTGATTCTTTGAGATACTCCACAAAGAATAGGGAACAACCAGTGTCTCTTCTGTGTTCCCTTAATCTAGCACCACCCAATGCAATTCAGAATGATGTTATTTAAGCTTTAGAGTCGATTGTGCCTTCACAAAATGGTATTTCAATCTTTCTCGTATTGTAAATCCTTGTTTTGGTGATACGAGTGGTGACAGAGTTTTTTGGGCTTCTTCCAACACTCGATTTATCTCTGGGGGTTCGCTGGTTGCTTTATGGATTTATGAGTTGATGACTATCATCTCATCCAAATTTTGGGCTAGAGAGTTTTAGAGGTCATTGGGGTCCTCTCTTTTTCTATGAGTAGACTTCTTAGCTTAATTGCATGCAGGTCGAAGAGTTCTCCGTTGCTCCTTTTCCACCTAATATACGTCTATTCTTATTAAATCATGTGAAAACTTAAGTTGGAAAAACTTACAATTTATTGATTGATTCAATATTAAATGTAATGTAAAGTTTGTACAAGATTATATTAACAAGTATTAATTTCAATCGTTAAAGTACTTACTACAATATGATCAAGCAGATATTAGAATTTATGAACAAATAAAAATATAATATAATGTAATATGACAACCAAATATTTTGATTTTATTTAACGAACGATGACAACATGAATATGATAAAAGCCCACAGTAATAAACATGTCAACATAAGATTAAAAGGAACAACAAAAATATATATGTTTCTTTAAAACTTCAAGAGCTAGACACAAAGTACAAATCATCAATTGCCAAACTTTTCTACTTCAAAGATTTTAGAAACTTTAGATTTTTTGTGACCAATTGCTTCCATGGGATCCTTCGTCTTTGTGGGAATTGTTACATCAACACCAAATAGTCTGTAGCTAGTAGTTTGAACCACTTGGTCATTGTAGTTTTGTTTGGAGCTTGATTGTCCACTTTCTTGGCCTTGGGTTAATGTAGGAATCCACATATTTGAATCTATAAACATAAATCGAATGAGAACTAATTCACAATAAGGTTTAACTTGTTAGAATTGTTTCCTTACCTAACTCATGTACTTTGCTTTGGTGTTTATCTTTAAGAAAATCTGAATTGCGGATGTTTGATGAACATGTTAACGGCTCGATCTCCCATGGAGATACGTTATCAGGTCTTGGAATGGTTGCAGGTCCATCCCATTGTACCTATAAAATAAAGTTAGTGAATATTATGTATTACTCTTTTAAAACATATTCTGCAACAATATAGTTAAAGAGGAACTAATAATAATCTTACTTCTAGATTTCGCCATTCTGAATCCTTCCAATGAGTGGAGAAATCTCTCACTCCAACTATTGTTCCATAGTATCTATGTAGTAAAATCATTTGTGTAAGTAATCATATTTTGAAATAGAGTAAAATAAACGTTGAAGATTTACCTTATTTCATTAAAATCACTTCCTTCAAACTTCATTGAAAATTTGGAGCCTATACTAAACTTCTTGTTCACTCCATCTACAAATTTATCGGAGTTTACAAGGAATTGGCTCGACCTAATATCATCACATCTAGATTAAATAAAAGTTTATTTGTTGAATATACTATTTTCCTAATTTTTAATTAAAGAAACTTTTTTCTTTACCTTGGCTTATAGAAAACAACGAACATACATTTGCTTTTAATAGCATTCAGTGCAGTAGCAACTACACCATGATGCATACTATGTTTTGAAATTACATATGATGGTATGTTGCGTTGCTGGTGAGTTGCTTTTCTGATTCCCACTCGTGATTCCCCATTTTCTCCTCTAAAATAGAAAATAGTTAAAACCCAAAATCTAATAAATAAAAGAGATTAAAATGTCAAAATAAATAATATATATATATATATATACATACCGAATGAATACAAAAGAGTCTCCAGCAACCAATTTTTTTACTTTTACAAACTCATTCCAACCAGATGTGAAAAGATGTCTTTGTGGTGTACCTAATTGATTGTTTGTAAAAAGATAGAGATCAGTAATAAATACTCACAAATTTTATATGAAATAACGATGAGTCACCTCTTAAAATGTGTTTAAAATTCCATTCATAACCATGAATATCTTTAGCAATTATCTCTTGACTTGGTGTTAGCTGAGACATATCCTAAAATATTTGGTACAAAATGTTATATAAAGTTTTACAATTTTAGTAAATGTAAGTTAATGTTAATACCAGCGGAGGAAGACATTCAATGGCATGTTTTTTATTCAAAACAAAACCACCCTTTTTGTTGGTATCAGAAGCACTTAACACTTTACTGAAAAAATTAATGTTTTGTATGTTTTCTTCGCGAGTAGGGATTTCAACTTCCTAAGAAAAAAATTCATATATTTAATTATAAGCAATATTAAAAAGAGGACAAATTAATTTAAAAAATAAATAAATTATTATTTTTCTACTCACAGATGTATCAGGCAACAAAAAAATTTCGGCAAAAATTTCATCTGTATTGGTCTCTACCTACATATAGAAAAAATTATACCGAAAGCAATATCATTTACAGTAAGTCAATATAGTTCATGTGGATTTTTGAAACAAGAAGTTTAAATGATAAATGATACATACCCTAAGCTTAATACTCAAAACACTGCAGCGAATTTTTGAAGGAATATCAAAAACTGGTTTTAGTTGACACAGTTCATCATTTATAGATGACACCAGCTGGTAGTACCATCAAATTTCTGAGTAAGTTTTACAAATCAAACATACGTACAAGAATATAACTGTGCAAGAATGCAAAATATTGCCTGCTCTATATGCCCTTGAGGAAAATAATATACATTTTCCCCAATTTTTGGAGGATCAAAAAGAAGACCACCACATAACTTCCATAATTGATCATACAAATAGTTATTGGTTCCGTCAGTAGCTACAAAAAAAATAATGGATAAATATTTTTTCAACAATCAAAAACCAAATTTGAATCCAATAATTTCTCACTTATACCTAAAAATTCAGGTTGCGCATTCATGATTTGATGACTCGCCATCAGCTATTTTTTCAAACACTGATCTCAAATTTTCACTTGTGCAAAAAAAAAAAATCACCAAATCATGAGGTTCGTCTTAACATGGTATTCTATCTCATACAAAATACATAAATATTTTATTAGTTTACAACATACATAGTTATCATTTACATAAGAGTTTTTTTCTGTTATAGTACTATTGATTTCATCATTATCAATAAGAAAATATACATCATATTCAAAAAGTAGTTATATATATATTTATAAAAAAGTTTAACTAGTTTGAATTTCTTCTTAAAATACAATGAATTTAAATATATTCTAAGAAAATATAAAATAATATCGTCAAATAAGGTAATTAGCACTTACCTTTCAATGAATTGGTGAGAAATTTTGATCTTTATTTATTTTTTGTTTGAAAGAGTTTGCTTTCTTACATGATCTTTATGTATCAGTATTTATAGGTGAAACAATATTAAAACCGTCCATTAATATATTTTCGAATATGAAGTTTGACTAATAATTTAACAAGTTATCAAAAAACTGGGTCAAAGAGGTATCTTTTCTAAATATCAAAAGTTCTTTAATATCAATAAATTATGTCTCTAAATGTATTATAGTCGAGATATAGAGAGGGCATGGGCTATCCCCCACCTCATAATTAGATGGATATCCCTCTCGATAAACGGCAACACAATGGTCTTAAGGTGGAGTATACTTCGAGAATTAATGCATTTTTTGTCAGATTTTTCATTAATAAGAAAATTACAAACGGGACATTACAATTGATGTTAAAGAGAGAGATAAGAAATTCTCTTCACCCTATTACCACATTCCGATCTTTCAGAGGGTTCTAGATATGGTTATGTTTCTTGTTTTTTGATGTTCATAGTTTTTTCGATCATTTGATCAAATTTTATCTTTCGCTAGGCGAATCTTCTTTCGCATAAGGCGATTTTTGTTGTGTTTTCATCTAAATCCGTTCTTCTCTTTCCTTTTAAATCTTTTAGCCTGATTGGTTCTGCAAGTTCTCAATGTTTTCGTTAGTTATGCTTGATTTCTTTTCCATATACGGAATCAATCTTCTCTTTATAGTATTACGGTGAAGTATCCTTTGAGTTTTTGAGATTAAGATGTTTGATGAAGCGTGGGGAGTTAATGTGGTTCAGATAAGCGGGAGTTTTCTTCATCGAAAGCGTTCTAGCAAGACCCAGTGTCTATCTCTCTCAAGCTATTCACCAGAATTCACTTCTAATGTGAGGATGAAGAATTGTGTAGGATTGACGGCGAGCAGGACAAGGGGAACGGTCAAGTAGATCAACTAGCCGTAGATCGAGGTTGAAGTTTTCAAATCCGGTAGGTTTCCGTGAAATCGACGGTGGCATCTCCGATTCCATAAACATCAAAGCGCCATCTCAAAATGCACGTGTTGTTCATACATTAAGATTGATTCATTAGCAAACACGTGTTTTTCTTGTATTATTTTTGTATAACTGGGTTTTGACTGGGCTGAATGTATAATGGGAATGGGTTGTTTCTACTTTCGGGTTATGGCCCATTAGTATATAAATGTTGACAAAAAACCAATTTATGTTAAAGAGGTCCATTCTCCCATCCTTTTAATTTTTGGTTAAAAAAATAACTCATTTCATGTATTTCTACATCTTCCACACATGTATAGGCAGTGGCCAACAGATCCATAATCTACCTCATCACCATCGCCAGGCCTCGTCGACATTCACGTTAGAAAAAGCCCAAAAGAAATTTCTAGCCAACCACAGAAAGAAAGCTTCACTTAATTATCATGATTTTTAAAAATGTTGTTTTTTATAAAGAACTGATTGTCATGATTTTAAAATGAACTATAGGTAAAATTGATAAATTTTCCCCTCTTTTTTATAGCTAGCCTTTCAAATATGATGACATATAATCTATTTAGTGCATTTTCTAATTCAGATCTAGGAAATTAATGTGAAACAAACCCAAAAGTTTTGGGTAAACCAAACCAAAAATAACGAAAACCGAAATTTTTCTTTTTTCACGTATTGAACTGGTAGAAAGACCACTATTCAGTAAGACACACATAAATTTCAATCTAACCAATGTATTGACGTGTTTCCAAGAAGTAATTTTAATGAATGGATGTGGCAAATCTGATAACACCACCAACTCATTAAAAGCTTCTATGAAAACAGGCTCATGCACTTTAGATGACTTCAGATAGCCTTCATTGCTAACACGGTTTGATTTTTTATTTGATTGGTTAATCATGATTGGTACTCTTTGCAAATTTTCAGATGCTTCTCGATGTTTGAAATTCTTGACATGAATTGGATGCACATGAAAAGATCTTCCCGCAATGGTGACAAATGCACTTGTCACAACTCTCTTTGGTTCTGGTGTAATGCTTTGACACACCAGACATTGGTAAAACCACATTCTTCACCTTTTTGTCCTGAGATGATGTTCCAGATTTTGAATTTGCATCAGTACTCTTCCTTTGGTTTTCAACACTTTGATACTCTAGGTATTTATATTGCACTTCATCATCCATTGGCTGTTCATCAGTCATCAAACTAAAATATGTGTTGACCAAGTCTAAATTGTCAAGTGAAGTTTGGTCATGTTAGTTTTTGTTTGGCAGAAATATCAAAAGATTTAACCAAAAAGAACTTAACTAGCTAGTAGACATTTTTGAAGTCTCATATCTCAAAAACAGATCAGGCTTCACCCAAAGTCCACTGTTAATTTATTTTGATTTTTTTTGTTAAATAAGAAACTAACCACTCGTTTTTAGAGTATACTTGTGAAGTATGTATTTTTATTTTTCAGTTGAAGCAAGTCTCATAAAGCCAAACAAGTTCAATTTCAAAACTAACATATCTTTTTCACAAAAACTTCGTGTTAAATCTGCTTTGTAAAACTCAAACTTCTTTTCCAAAAGAAAAATAACCCATTAAGTTACAAAGAAAGAATTTAGCCGAAGTCTGAATATCGGAAAGACTCATGTCAAATCTTCATTTAAAATTTCTAACTGGAAAAAAGTAACCTAAAAAATAGACTTCGGCAGAAGTATTCTCAGGTCTCGAGCAAAATTAAAACAAAATTTTCCTTGTTTACTTTGTTAAATTTTCATTTCTTCATATTCATAATGATTTTCTAAAAATATTTACTTATTGTTTCATGAGTGTTTGCTATTTTGTTTTTGGGTATGAGTTTTACTACATAACTAGATGGACCGCGGACGTGCGGACATTTACAATATAGTTAGATTGATGTTTACATATTATGATATATATAATTCGTATATTATATGTATAACAATTACAGATTTATTATTCAACCTTTTGGTTAAACATTTTAGGCTAGACATTAATCACTTTTCATTCTAGATTGATGTTTAATTCTTTTAGCGTAGATATAAGTATATTAAATAAATAAATCATGCATGTTGATTTCTAGTATGCAGACGGTATAATTTGTTTTGGTGATCAATGAAATATATGAGTTAATAGAATCAAAGTATAATGAAATTAAATACATTGACTTAATTGTTCAACATTACTTAAATAAATAGTTTAAACATATCATTGATCCCATTTTAGATTTCAAATACAAACATCACTCCAGTCTGATCAATCTTAATTGAATTCATTTGCGAAGAAGAACCTTCGTATAAAGTTATAAGTATTATACTTATATAATTTGATGTTTATATACTCAAATATTTAGTATATAACATACCTTGATCGTAGTGTGCCTGCAATATTTTCCCTAAAAAAACCGATTGAATAAACATAACTACAAATGACAGTCATTTGTGCATGCAATCAAGTTATTCAAAATCGATAATGATGTATAGCAGAGAGCTAAATATTAAGTTAAAAAGCTAACCTCGGAATCAACTAAAGTCAATTTCAAGTTGTACAATCCAGGATATGATCATTTGATTTTCCATCGTCGTAAAAGCTTAACTTGAATACTTTGTTTGTTTCTGGGATCTAGGTTCAACGTGCACAAAGATGTATAAGTTTCATGTTGATTAAGAGAAAAGAACAATACTCACAAGTAGAAAACAACTCGCAAATATTTAATTCTAATTGAGAATACCTTCCCCACGGTTTAACATGTTTTGTATATTTAAAAAACAATTTTTACAAATTAGTATTTTATTAATACCAAGTTTATACTTTAATGATGATAGATAATGAATGTCAGAATATGTTGAAAATAATGTTATAAAGTATAGACTTCGTTTGATGTTTTGTAGCTTTTCATAAGGTAGATATCTTGACGAATCGTTTTTGATGTTTTATATTAAAATAGATTGATAAATAAAACAATAGAACTATTAATAGTGACGAAAAACGATCACCAAGTTGTTTTATTTTATTAATTATTATGAATTTAAATTAAAAAGGAAAATCATTAAAAAAGTAGAACAATAAGTGAGAAAATTCGATTAATGGTCAAATATGAATGCCATGTAAGCATCTTTAAAGATATGATAAACAAAACCGTTAATAGTCATAACATCAGTGTAAGAGCATGAACCTCTTATGACATCCAACATCTCACGTAAGTAGTAAAGTTCACCAAGAACTTCTAGACATTTACCAATGAAAGATGCGCGTGTAGAAGTCCTACGCCGATGTGTCCAATTGCGTATCTTATTATCCCAAAAAAAGCTGTAGGAAATTCCGAATAAAATATAACGCCGAGCATCAGGATAAATAACATTACACTTCATTCATGAAATGAATTTGAGCTTGGAAAGAGTCAAAGTTGGTACGTCAGAACTACCAAACTCGATCAGTATATCAGGAAGATGAAATGGCAACACCATCTCTTCGTAGTATCTGACCTTATAATTAAAAGTATAATAATCGTCAAATATAAAGCATATTCTACTCAAGGTAAACAAATACGTACTATCGAAAACCCAAATAGTAATAGAAATTTAAACAGATTTGTTGAGAGAAAACACCTAGAACTTGAAGACCCTTCATCTTTTGTGTTTTCAAGAGACAGCCTATAGGCTATTGGAACAAATGAATATTTATATTATTTATCAAGTTTATAGGTTAATGGTCTTTTGACGATAAGTATGATTAGGTAACAAAATCGAGACTAAAATATTGTATATATCATTAAACCTTTAAACGTTTTATTAAGATATTTAATTTGTGATTATAAAGTAAAGTGTCAAAATGAAATGGCAATGTTTATAACATAATGTATTGATATAATAAATAGATATGATAATGTCATAATTAGTCTGCGGACTATCAAATCTTTCATTTGCAATTTTATATACTTTGAGAAATATATTTATCTTAACAATTATAGAAAATATACATGGAATATACTTTTAATGCATTCACATATATTAGGTAAAGAGCGATTTTCCACGCTAGATAATACTCCATTTTTTCATTTTTATTGTTGTTTTAGGTTTATTCACAGAGAATAAAAATATATTTAATTTTCAATATTTCGAAGAAAAAAATCATTACATATAGACATGACCATATTTCAACAAACAGAAAATAAAGTGGTGAATATTATTAATAATATGGCATTGCAATTTTAAATAAACACTTATTTTGGAAAGATTTTTTTTCAGATCGACAACAATTAAACTGAAACAAAAGGAGTAAGAGAAATAAAAAGTTACGGGATAAAGTTGAATATGGACTACCTCTAGGCGTTTCATTAATATTTCATCACTATTCTCAAGACTTTGTAATAAACTATCATCATGAGGTTTATGTATATTTTTAGTTAATTAATATAGTCAGAATACACAAAAATAAAGAGTCTTATATGATAATGATAATAACAAATTCCACAATTCTAGGGAAAGACATATACACTGAACTAAAAATTATCGTTATAAGCATACTCATTGCATTGACAAGCAGGATTCAAAAGTATCCAACAAAGTAAAAGAAATATGTATTAGTATGGCTATAATATGATTTAAGTACAATGACATTTATAACATATCTTGGTGCATTTATACTTTACTTATGTTTAGCATTAATCTTTTTTTGCGACAGAAGGATTGGACAAAATTTCAGAAACATTGTTAACCGCTCTAACAATGAATTCTCAGAATGCACAACAATATTGTGGGAGCTAATTCGCACTCCTGATTTTCGTAATAGGAGGAAATAAAAGAAAACCTTACTTTCCTTCAGGTCTGGATTTTCTGTGAGAGCGAACGACAAGTGACCAAATAAATGCGGAAAATACAGAATGATAACAAAAAAAATTAGAAAAAATATATGCCTTTATTTCGAAACCGCGTTGAGCGTTACGATCATTACAAAATTTTATAAAAGATTGGCTACAAGAGCTGTCAGCGATTTCCCTAGTTAAACCACTTAAAACCATAAACCTAGTTGAATCGTAGCTCGATAACAAAAGACGAAAAAGATACGAAAAATGTTTTGTTGATTTCGGACTGGACCTTATGAAAGGTTGCCTACGTACCCCTTTCTAGAATCATGTCAAACGTAGTTCAGTGTATGGATTTTGAACAAGAGATCGAACCGCCTTGGCGAGTTCATCTAGTATTAGAGTGCAGGACAAAGAAAGCTAAGCATGTAGAGAATAATGCCTAAGGTTTCTAAGTGCAAAAAGTTCTAAGAGTCTGAAAATCATCCTTGTGCTCTTCGCCTTGGCTCTATATTTATTTATTTTATTCTAATTCATTTAGTTTTTTTCTAATTCATTTTATTTTTCTTTGTTTCATCAAAGTGACAATGGTCCTTAGCAATCAACGAGAGGGTTAAAGCGGTATTTGTTGCTAGAACAAAGATCCGCCATTGCAACACTGTCTCAGATTGACAGGTCAAGTGGGAAGTACTACGGCTATGATGCCAAACCCACCAAGCTCACGAAAGAGGTATGGGATGGCCTCATCGCCTATTGGAAGTTTCCGGGCTCGGTCCGTAAGGCCAACAGTTGCTCTTTTTCCCGTAGGACCAAGGATGCGGATGATAATTTGCCCATGCTTCACACAACCGGGCAAAACCCCAACACCGGAGTTCATCTACGAGTTGTAAGTTTTATTAATTTTATGTTTATTTTTTATTTATCTTAATTTTTAATTTTCTTATATAAAATTATAAACTTACATTTTATATGACATCAATCAACGAGTTAACGTCTGACATTCCAACTATGAATGTAAAGCATCCAAGCTTTTAAGCAATTCAAATAACCAACGTATCGACGTGTTTCCAAGAAGTAATTTTAATGAATGGATGTGGCAAATCTGATAACACAACCAACTCATTAAAAGCTTCTATGAAAACAGGCTCATCCACTTTAGATGACTTCAGATAGCCTTCATTGCTAACACGGTTTGATTTTTTATTTGATTGTTTAATCATGATTGGTACTCTTTGCAAATTTCAGATGCTTCTGGAGGTTTGAAATTCATGACATGAATTGGATGCACATGAAAAGATCTTCCGGCAATGGTGACAAATGCATTTGTCACAACTCTCTTTAGTTCTGGTGTAATGCTTTGACACACCAGACATTGGTAAAACCACATTCTTCACCTTTTTGGCCTGAGATGATGCTCCAGATTTTGCATTTGCATCAATACTCTTCCTTTGGTTTTCAACACTTTCATACTCTTGATATTCATATTGCATTTCATCATCCATTGGCTGTTCATCAGTCATCAAACTAAAATATGTGTTTACCAAGTCTAAATTGTCAGGTGAAGTTTGGTCATGTTAGTTTTGTGTTTGCCAGAAATATCAAAAGATTTAACCAAAAAGAACTTAACTAGCTAGTAGACATTTTTGAAGTCTCCTATCTCAAAAACAGATCAGGCTTCACCCAAAGTCCATTGTTAATTTATTTTGATTTTTTTTGTTAAATAAGAAACCAACCTCTCGTTTTAAGAGTATACTTGTGAAGTATGTATTTTTATTTTTCAGTTGAAGCAAGTCTCATAAAGCCAAACAAGTTCAATTTCAAAACTAACATATCATTTTCACAAAAAAACTTCGTGTTAAATATGCTTTGATAAACTCAAACTTATTTTCCAAAAGAAAAATAACCCATTAAGTTACAAAGAAATAATTTAGCCGAAGTCTGAATATCGGAAAGACTCATGTCAAATCTTCATTTAAAATTTCTAACTGAAAAAAGTAACCTAACAAATAGACTTCGGCAGAAGTATTCTCAAGTCTCGAGCAGAATTAAAACAAAATTTTCCTTGTTTACTTTGTTAAATTTTCATTTTCTTCATATTCATAATGATTTTCTGAAAATATTTACTTATTGTTTCATGAGTGTTTGCTATTTTTTTCTTGGGTATGATTTTTACTACATAACTAGATGGACCGCGGACGTGCTGACATTTCCAATATAGTTAGATTGATGTTTACATATTATGATATATATATATAATTCATATATTATATGTATAACAATTACAGATTTATGATTCAACCTTTTGGTTAAACATTTTAGGCTAGACATTAATCACTTTTCATTCTAGATTGATGTTTAATTCTTTTATCGTAGATATAAGTATATTAAATAAATAAATCATGCATGTTGATTTCTTGTATGCAGACGGTATAATTTTTTTTGGTGATCAATGAAATATATGAGTAAATAGAATCAAAGTATAATGAAATTAAATACATTGACTTAATTGTTCAACATTACTTAAATAAATAGTTTAAACATATCATTGATCCCATTTTAGATTTCAAATACAAACATCACTCAAGTCTGATCAATCTTAATTTGCGAAGAAGAACCTTCGTATAAAGTTATAAGTATTATATTTATATAATTTGATGTTTATATTCTCAAATATTTAGTATATAACATACATTGATCGTAGTTCACTAATTTCAGGCACGTCAGGGTTCCACAATACTTGGTTGTATTCGTCAAACCCTGTAAGAATAACTAAGCTTGGAGGTAAATCTAATACTAAAGTTTAATGTGGGTTATAATTACGATTTCAAAAAAAAAAACAAAGAAAGAATACAAACATTCAATAGTACGTATTTGTATGCTTGTGAAGGTTTACCTTATTTCATAAAAATCACTTCCTTCAAACTTCATTGAAAATTTGGAGCCTATACTAAACTTCTTATTCACTCCATCTACAAATTTATCGGAGTTTACAAGGAATTGGCTCGACCTAATGTCATCACATCTAGATTAAATAAAAGTGTATTTGTTGAATATACTATTTTCTTATTTTTAATTAGAGAAACTTTTTTTTCTTTACCTTGGCTTATAGAAAACAATGAACATACATTTGCTTTTAATAGAATTCAGTGCAGTAGCAACTACACCATGATGCATACTATGTTTTGAAATTACAGATGATGGTATGTTGCGTTGCTGGTGAGTTGCTTTTCTTATTCCCACTCGTGATTCCCCATTTTCTCCTCTAAAATAAAAAATAGTTAAAACCCAAAATCTAGGAAATAAAATAGATTAAAATGTCAATATATATATACCGAATGAATACAAAAGAGTCTCCAGCAACCAATTTTTTTACTTTTACAAACTCATTCCAACCGGATGTGAAAATATGTCTTTTTGGTGTACCTAATTGATTGTTTGTAAAAAGATAGAGATCAGTAATAAATACTCACAAATTTGATATGAAAGAACGATGAGTCACCTCTTAAAGTGTGTTTAAAATTCCATTCATAACTATGAATATCTTTAGCAATTATCTCTTGACTTGGTGTTAGCTGAGACATATCCTAAAAATATTTGGTACAAAATGTTATATAAAGTTTTAAAATTTTAGTAAATGTAAGTTAATGTTAATACCAGCGGAGGAAGACATTCAATGGCATGTTTTTTATTCAAAACAAAACCACCCTTTTTGTTGGTATCAGAAGCACTTAACACTTTACTGAAAAAATTAGTGTTTTGTATGTTTTCTTCGGGAGTACGGATTTCAACTTCCTAAGAAACAAAATTCATAAATTTAATTAAAAGCAATATTAATAAGAGGAAAAAATAATTTAGAAAATAAATAAATTATTATTTTTCTACTCACAGATGTATCAGGCAACAAAGAAATTTCGGCAAAAATTTCATCTGTATTGGTCTCTACCTACATATAGAAAAAATATTCCAAGAGCAATATCATTTACAGTAAGTCAATATAGCTCATGTGGATTTTTGAAATAAGAAGTTTAAATGATAAATGAGACATACCCTGAGCTTAATACTCAAAACACTACAGCGAATTTTTGAAGGAATATCAAAAACTGGTTTTAGTTGACACAGTTCATCATTTATAGATAGCTGGTAATACCATCAAATTTCTGAGTAAGTTTTACAAATCAAAACATACGTACAAGAATATAATTGTGCAAGAATGCAAAATATTGCCTGCTCTATATGCCCTTGAGGAAAATAATATATTTTTCCCCAATTTTTGGAGGATCAAAAGAAGACCACCACATAACTTCCATAATTGATCATACAAATAGTTATTGGTTCCATCAGTAGCTACAAAAAAAATAATGGATAAATATTTTTTCAACAATCAAAAACCAAATTTGAATCCAATAATTTCTCACTTATACCTAAAAATTCAAGTTGCGCATTCATGATTTGATGACTCGCCATCAGCTATTTTTTCAAACACTGATCTCAAATTTTCACTTGTGCAAAAAAAAAAACACCAAATCATGAGGTTCGTCTTAACATGGTATTCTATCTCAAACAAAATACATAAATATTTTATTAGTTTACAACATACATAGTTATTATTTACATAAGAGCTTTTTTGTTATAGTACTATTGATTTTATCATTATTAGTAAGAAAATATACATCAAATTCGAAAAAGTAGTTATATATATTTATAAAAAAGTTTAACTAGTTTGAATTTCTTCTTAAAATACAATGAATTTAAATGTATTCTAAGAAAATATAAAATAATATCGTCAAATATGGTAATTAGCACTTACCTTTCAGTGAATTGGTGAGAAATTTTGATCTTTATTTATTTTTTGTTTGAACGAGTTTGCTTTCTTACATGATCTTTATGTATCAGTATTTATAGGTGAAACAATATTAAAACCGTCCATTAATATATTTTTCGAATATGAAGTTTGACTAATAATTTAACAAGTTATCAAAAACTGGGTCAAAGAGGTATCGTTTCTAAATATCAAAAGTTCTTTAATATCAATAAATTATGTCTCTAAATGTATTATAGTAGAGATATAGAGAGGGTATGGGCTATCCCCCACCTCATAATTAGATGGATATCCCTCTCGATAAACGACAAGACAATGGTCTTCCGTAAAAGAAGTCAAAGGTAGAGTATACTTCGAGAATTAATGCATTTTTGTCCGATTTTTCATTAATAAGAAAATCACAAAAGGGACATTACAATTGATGTTAAAAGAGAGAGAGGAGAAATTCTCTTGACCCTCTTACCACATTCTGATCTTTCAGAGGGGCTAGATATGGTTATGTTTCTTGTTTTTTGATGTTCATAGTTTCTTCGATCATTTGATCAAATTTTATCTTTCTCTAGGCGAATCTTCTTTCGCATAAGGCAATTTTTGTTGTGTTTTCATCTAAATATGTTCTCCTCTTTCCTTTTAAATCTTTTAGCCCGATTGGTTCTGCAAGTTCTCAATCTTTTCGTTAGTTATGCTTGATTTCTTTTCCATATACGGAATCAATCTTCACTTTTAAAGTATTACGGTGAAGTATCCTTTGAGGTTTTGAGATTAAGATGTTTGATGAAGCGTGGGGAGTTAATGCGGTTCAGATATGCAGGAGTTTTCTTCATCGAAAGCGTTCTAGCAAGACCCAACGTCTATCTCTCTCAAGCTATTCACCATAATTCACTACTAATGTGAGGATGAAGAATCGTGTAGGATTGACGGCGAGCAGGACAAGGGGGAACGGTCAAGTAGATCAACTAGTCGTAGATCGAGGTTGAAGTTTTCAAATCCGGAAGCTTTCCGCGAAACCGACAGTGGCATCTCCGATTCCATAAACATCAAAGCGCCATCTCAAGATGCACGTGTTGTTCATACATTAAGATTGATTCATTAGCAAACACATGTTTTTCTTGTCTTATCTTTGTATAACTGGGTTTTGACTGGGCTAAATGTATAATGGGAATGGGTTGTTTCTACTTGTAATGTCGGGTTATGGCCCATTAATATATAAATGTTGACAAAAAAAACAATTGATGTTAAATAGGTCCATTCTCCCATCCTTTTCATTTTTGGTTAAAAAAAAATAACCCATTTCATGTATTTCTACATCTTCCACACATGTATAGGCAGTGGCCAACAGATCCATAATCTACTTCATCACCGTCGCCAGGCCTCGTCGACATCCACATTAGAAAAAGCCCAAAAGAAATTTCTAGCCAACCACAGAAAGAAAGCTTCACTTAATTATCTATAGGAAATCTTCTCAAGGTAATAAGGAGTAGCAAAGAAATTACTCCCACACAAAGGAAAGTTTAAGCTCACTGAAGAAGCAAGAGGACTGATTGTATACAGCCATAATTTGAGTCACTAAAACATGGGGAAAAGAAAGAGAAACAAAACAGAATTCTATTGTAGCTATAGAAACTAATTCAGAATTTTTGTATAAGTCAGAATAGATATCTAACCGAATCGAGAGAATATGATACAAAAAGATCTAGATGAGTCTGAGTTAAAATCCAATTTCAAGACAATCAGACCGGAAATCATATCTATCTTTCTGAAAAATCGAAAAGAGAAAATAGAGAGTGACTCAGCGTTAAGGAAACTATCATGACTATGTTGTTGTTTTTTATAAAGAACTGATTGTCATGATTTTAAAATGAACTATAGGTAAAATTGATAAATTTTCCCCTCTTTTTATAGCTAGCCTTTCAAATATGATGACATATAATCTATTTAATGCATTTTCTAATTCAGATCTAGGAAATTAATGTGAAACAAACCCAAAATTTTTGGGTAAACCATACCGGAAATAACGAAAGCCGAAATCTTTCTTTTTTTCTCGTATTGAACCGGTAGACAGACCACTATTCAGTAAGACACACGTAAATTTCAATCTAACCAATGTATCGACGTGTTTCCAAGAAGTAATTTTAATGAATGGATGTGGCAAATCTGATAATACCACCAACTCATTAAAAGCTTCTATGAAAACAGGCTCATGCACTTTAGATGACTTCAGATAGCCTTCATTGCTAACACGGTTTGATTTTTTATTTAATTGGTTAATCATGATTGGTACTCTTTGCAATTTTTCAGATGCTTCTGGAGGATTGAAATTCTTGACATGAATTGGATGCACATGAAAATATCTTCCGCCAATGGTGACAAATGCACTTGTTACAACTCTCTTTGGTTCTGGTGTAATGCTTTGACACACTAGACATTGGTAAAACCACATTCTTCACCTTTTTGGCCTGAGATGATGCACCAGATTTTGCATTTTCATCAGTACTCTTCCTTTGGTTTTCAACACTTTGATACTCTTGGTATTCATATTGCACTTCATCATCCATTGGCTGTTCATCAGTTATCAAACTAAAGTATGTGTTGACCAAGTCTAAATTGTCAAGTGAAGTTTGGTCATGTTAGTTTTGTGTTTGGCAGAAATATCAAAAGATTTAACCAAAAAGAACTTAACTACCTAGTAGACATTTTTGAAGTCTCCTATCTCAAAAACAGATCAGGCTTCACCCAAAGTCCACTGTTAATTTATTTTGATATTTTTTGTTAAATAAGAAACCAACCTCTCGTTTTAGAGTATACTTGTGAAGTATGTATTTTTATTTTTCAGCTGAAGCAAGTCTCATAAAGCCAAACAAGTTCAATTTCAAAACTAACATATCATTTTCACAAAAACTTCTTGTTAAATCTGCTTTGATAAACTCAAACTTCTTTTCCAAAAGAAAAATAACCCATTAAGTTACAAAGGAAGAATTTAGCCGAAGTCTGAATATCGGAAAGACTCATGTCAAATCTTCATTTAAAAATTTTAACTGAAAAAAAGTAACCTAACAAATAGACTTCGACAGAAGTATTCTCAGGTCTAGAGCAGAATTAAAATATTCATAATGATTTTCTGAAAATATTTACTTATTGTATATTTAAAAAAAAATTCTTACAAATTAGTATTTTAATAATACCAAGTTTATACTTTAATGATGATAGATAATGAATGTCAGAATATGTTGAAAATAATGTTATAAAGTATAGACTTTGTTTGATCCTTTGTAGCTTTTCATAAGGTAGATATCTTGACGAATCGTTTTTAATGTTTTATATTAAAAATGGATTGATAAATAAAACAATAGAAATTTCAATAGTGATGAAAAACGGTCACCTAGCTTTTTATTTTATTAATTATTATGAATTTAAATTAAAAAGGAAAATCATTAAAAAGTAGAACAATAAGAGAGAAAATGCGATTAATGGTCAAATATTTTTGCCATGTAAGCATCTTTAAAGATATGATAAACAAAACTGTTAATAGTCATAAGATCAGTGTAAGAGCATGGACCTCTTATGACATCCAACATCTCACGTAAGTAGTAAAGTTCACCGAGAACTTCTAGACATTTACCAATGAAAGATGCACATGTAGAAGTCCTACGCCGAGGTGTCCAATTGCGTATCTTATTATTCCAAACAAAAGCTGTAGGAAATTCTGAATAAAAGATAACGCCGAGCATCTGGATAAATAACATTACACTTCATCCATGAAATGAATTTGAGCTTGGAAAGAGTCAAAGTTGGTATGTCAGAACTACCAAACTCGATCAGTATATCAGGAACATGAAATGACAACACCATCTTCTTCGTAGTATCTGACCTTATAATTAAAAGTATAATAATCGTCAAATATAAAGCATATTTTACTCAAGGTAAACAAATACTTACAATCGAAAACCCAAATAGTAATAGAAATTTAAACAGATTTGTTAAGACAAAACACCTAGAACTTGAAGATCCTTCATCTTTTGTGTTTTCCAAGAGACTGCCTATAGGCTATTGGATCAAGTTTATAGGTTAATGGTCTTTTGATGATAAGTATGATTAGGTAACAAAATCTTGACTAAAATATTGCATATATCATTAAACCTTTAAATGTTTTATTAAGATATTTAATTTGTGATTATAAAGTAAAGTATCAATAATAAAATGGCAATGTTTATAACATAATGTATTGATATAATATTAGATATGATAGTGTCATGATTAGTCTGCGGACTATCAAATCTTTTATTTGCAATTTTATATACTTTTGTGAAATATATTTATCTTGACAATTATAGAAAATATACATGGAATATACTTTTAATGCATTCACAAATATTAGGTAAGGAGCAATTTTCCATGCTAGATAATATACTCCATTTGTTTTTAATATATTCTTATGATATAATCACATACTTTACTTTATAATCACATACTTTACATTTTAGTTTGTAAATTGGCCTTATTGTGTTTTAGGCTGCGTTGGACCGTTTTATGACTTTCACGATTTCACGAATTTCCTCGGAAAATCGCCAATTTGAGCCGAGTTGCCATTTTCTGTTTTGTTTGTCTCCAAAATGTTAAGAATTGGTTTGTATGGTCAAAAATATATTGATTTTTAATTTAATCATTTTCGACTCAATTTTTGAATAAATTTTACGGAAAAGAAAGTGTTTCTCGTTTTTCGTAAAATCTCAACAAAAACTATGATTGTGACGAACAAAGAAAATTTCAAACCAAATTGAAGTGAGAACATGATGATCTGAGGAATGGGCAATGTGGAGGTCTAATGGACGATGGGAAAGAGAGAGATTTGGGCAATGAGGAGGAGGATAGAGAGATGATGGTGTTGAGGAGGAGAGAAGGAGATAATGGCAATGAGGTGAGGAGAGAGAGGGAGATACTGTTCATGAGTGAGGAGAGGAGAGAGGGGGAAAATTTTGTGAGGAGAGAGACCATAAATGTACATTTTGTTTCCATGTACAATTTGACTACAACCAAAATTGAAACTGTTTATAATAGGCATTTTCATATTGACTATTATAAATGGTTTAAATAATAATATATTTAAATGAAATCAAATACCTATTTTGTCATAAAATACATACATTTTGTTTTTGGTATTTTTTGTATGTCTATTTATCAAATACCAAAATCCCCGCTGACATGGCTCATGGCCGGCATCTTCCCTTTCTATTTTCCATTTGGTTTGGTAACCTTTATGCTTATCTCAGGTTGGTTTTGAGATGGTGGACACTTTGGCTGATGCAGAAGGGATATCCATGAGCACCATTAACTTCAAGGCCTTGTTTGAGAAAAGGTTCTCCTTTTTCTTTCTCCATTGTGAAATCTTCATATTTTCCCTGGAGTACTTACAGATTTGTTGACCAAGTCTAAATTATCAAGTGAAGTTTGGTCATGTTAGTTTTGTGTTTGGCAGAAATATCAAAAGATTTAACCAAAAAGAACTTAACTAGCTAGTAGACATTTTGAAGTCTCCTATCTCAAAAACAGATCAGGCTTCACCCAAAGTCCACTGTTAATTTATTTTGATATTTTTTGTTAAATAAGAAACTAACCTCTCGTTTTTAGAGTATACTTGTGAAGTATGTATTTTTATTTTTCAGCTCAAGCAAGTCTCATAAAGCCAAACAAGTTCAATTTCAAAACTAACATATCATTTTCACAAAAACTTCGTGTTAAATCTGCTTTGATAAACTCAAACTTCTTTTACAAAAGAAAAATAACCCATTAAGTTACAAAGGAAGAATTTAGCCGAAGTCTGAATATCGGAAAGACTCATGTCAAATCTTCATTTAAAATTTCTAACTGAAAAAAAAGTAACCTAACAAATAGACTTCGGCAGAAGTATTCTCAGGTGTCGAGCAGAAATAAAACAAATTTTTCCTTGTTTACTTTGTTAAATTTTCATTTTCTTCATATTCATAATGATTTTCTGAAAATATTAAAATTTTAACCAAAAATGAGAAGGATGGGAGAATGGACCTCTTTAACTCACACGAAGTGTTGGTACATAGTAGACTGTAAGAATCAAGATTAAGCTAGGAAATAATATTAAAAGCATGAATAAAGCAAGTAAATAATAATCGCTAGTAAGAAACATGGGATAAAGGCACTAAACTTAGGGTTTCATGCATGCAATCAGAACTATAATCTATAGATGCTAAGGGTTTGATAAGTACCATCCTAGAACTCAAATTCAATTAGTAGGATATCCACGCTATCACATGTAAGTGCAGTTAGATGTCTAAATTCTAAATTCCATGCTATCTCGTGCAAATTCATAGAGAGTCTCGATCGATACTACAAAGTGTCTATCGACACTTTTTTAGACAAGCGTTAAGAACCAATTGATTAGTTCACTAAGTTATCTAAACCATGATATAATTTGCGCCTACAAACTTAGCTCAGCATAATTATTTTCTAGAGTCGAATCCACTATCGTCGTTGTCAATTTCCTATGACCGAGTTTCTAATTCGCTAGTCTAGAATACAAGCAGTAAGATCAATGCCCTGAAGGGTCCAGTTAAATTACCCTATCAGTGCTATATCTTATAAGTTCATCAAAACCCTAAAAAAAAACTAAACCTAACAAGTAAACTATTCAAACATAGTAAAGCAAACCATATAGATAAAAGAGTGAATTGCATTAAAAGATATATTAAGAAATACTGGAGTTCCAATACAATTATTTGAAGGAGGCTTGATTTTCTCTCCAAACCTTAATATAAGCTTCTAAGAATAACTATGAATTATAATGTGTTTCTTATGCCTAAATAATGGCATAAACTATATATAATAGGTAAAATTCAGCCAAGGGTAGTCTTGTAATTCTTTGGAAACTTCTGACCCAGTCATGATTTCTGGGGACAAAGCTGGCTAATCTCGCGCGAGTATTGATAGGTTCATAATATTTACCACTTTTAGACCATGTTATAGGCCCTATTTGGTGTATGTTATGTGTGTCTATGATGTGTTTTAGAGTCTTTCAAGTCCATGTGCATTTTGGAACATTATAGAGATTATGAGGCTTTCTTGAGCTTAGAGAGAGAGAAGCCCCATAGCTAGTCAAGATCAGAAAAATACGAGTCAAGACAGAGCATAGTGTCAATCGACGACGCACCATTGCCGTCGATCCGCGGTCAACATGCAGAAGCTCAATTCACAGAATACCTGACTTGAAGCCCAAGTCACAAGAAATTAAAAGATTGCCCCCTGAACGAGTTTTACCTAGTTTATATTATTTTTGCTGGGTGTTTTATGCAAAGAGAGCTATTTTGAAGGTTTAGAGTTTTCATTGAAAACATAGTAGTTTTAGGGGAGAAGATCAAGACTTCTTTCAAGCTTGTATTGGAACCCTAGTTTTATATCCTTATTATATGCATCATTTTATGTTTATGGTTATGTTCTACTTAGCTATGTCTGAGTAGATCTCTTGTTAGATTTATGTTTTATTAATGTTTTTGATGGATTAGCCAAACAATAGAATTTCTAGGTTGATTATTAGATCTATCATCAGAATTGTGCTTATTGCTTTTAATTTTAACTAGCTAACTAGAACTCTGATATTAGGATAATTGATTTTGCGAGAGTAGGATCGGTACCTGAACAAATCATGTTGAGCTTAAGTTTGCTAGGGATAATCGAGAGACTAGTCTAGTAATTCTAAGTTTACTTAGCAAATCTGATCGTTCCAGTGCTTGACTAAGAAAGACATATCGATGCCTTTTAAATAGCATCAATCGACGGTCATTCCAAATTTGTCACAAAATTTTGTAGACTCTGAGCTTAGCCATAGATAAATATAACTTGATATCTATACTAAATGAATTTATGTTCTATGATTGAAAACTATTGGCTCCTATCCATTATAATTCACTACCTGAAAACCATACAAAACAACTCATTCCTGATTTACTTGTTCATAAAGTCTATTTAATTGCCTACCATAACTAAGTTGATTATCAAATCTATTGTGTGCCCTCATTTTCTGTGGGTACTACAGCTGAACCTCTTATTTGAGAGAGTAATCAGTAGCTCTAGGGTAATTATAGCAAGTATCAAATTTGGCGCCGTTGCTGGGGAGCAAGGATCGCCATTAGATTTGTTTGCAAAGTTTTTGTCTAGGTTTGCTTTCTAGTTTACTTACAAAAATCTTTTTTTTTCTTTTTTTCTTTCAGGTGCATGCCCAACAGTACCTGAATCAACAAGGAAAAAGATTTAATTTTCTTAGACCCAATAGCAATCGAACGTAGCATCCGCTAGGAGAGACGAGAAGCATCAATTAACGCTAACACTTTTTCGTCGATCAACACTCATCTTCTGGGCATCGATCAATACCAACACCGAGACATCGATCCGCGGTGATTCCTGAGAAGAGATGGTTGCTATGCTGATCATGACAAGGAATGAGAGAGGAAACATGTATGACATGGACTAATGAAGTGAAACTTCTCAGCATTTCTTCAGAGGTATAGAGTTGTCATACCAGATGGCTTTAGACACATCCAGTGAGGAAAACTTCTGTATTGGTCTCAGACTGAGATTGTCATATAGGAAACAATTTTAACAAGTTAAACCTTATTGTGAATTAGTTCTCATTCGATTTATGTTTATAGATTCAAATATGTGGATTCCTACATTAACCAAAGGCCAAGAAAGTGGACAATCAAGCTCCAAACAAAACTACAATGACCAAGTGGTTCAAACTACTAGCTACAGACTATTTGGTGTTGATGTAACAATTCCCACAAAGACGAAGGATCCCATGGAAGCAATTGCTCACAAAAAAATCTAAATTTTCCAAAATCTTTGAAGTAGAAAAGTTTGGCAATTGATGATTTGTACTTTGTGTCTAGCGCTTGAAGTTTTAAAGAAACATATATCTTCTTGTTGTTCCTTTTAATCTTATGTTGACATGTTTTATTACTGTGGGCTTTTATCATATTCATGTTGTCATCGTTCGTTAAAATAAAAACAAAATATTTTGTTGACATATTATATTATATTATATTTTTATTTATTCATAATTCTAATATCTGCTTGATCATCTTGTAGTAAGTACTTTAACGATTGAACTTAATACTTTTTTAATATAATCTTGTACAAACTTTACATTAAATTTAATATTGAATCGATCAATAATTGTAAGTTTTTCCAACTTAAGTTTTCACATGATTTAATAAGAATAGACATATATTGGGTGGAAAAGGAGCAACGGATAACTCTTCGACCTGCATGCAATTAAGCTAAGAAGTCTACTCATACAAAAAGAGAGGACCCCAACAACCTCTAAAACTCTCTAGAAAAAAAATTGGATGAGATGATAGTCATCAACTCATAAACCCATAAAGCAACCAGTGCACCCCCGGAGATAAATCGAGTGTTGGAAGAAGACCAAAAAATCAGCGCTTGAATAAGAAAACACGTTTTGGCGGAAAACGCGTTTTACTCCATCTATAATATCCAGGTAGTCTCATTTGTGTTTCTGAAATAATATTATATGTTCATGGGTAAAGAAAACCTCATATGTTGACCTCTGGGACCTACTGAATATTTTCTTAGCTTCATGGCAAGATTCAAAGACGTGATGTTAAGAATCTAAGGCCTAAGAGACAAAGATGCTATAGATGCGTCGACGGAATCACTACGGTATGAATCAGTAGATCATCCCTAACAATCCAAGACAGTCTCCATCGAGTGTCAGATTTCATTGTCAATTAAGAATAGATGAAAGTCTTATCGCCGAAACTTCCCTTCGAACCAGCCGAGCAGTAAATGAAACTCTCCAAGAAATGGATAAGTCCTTCATGATGGAAAAAAACGCTAAACATTCACAAAACTATTGTGCTAATTCAGGATTAGGAAACAACGACTCAAGGTCAAGATGTGACATAAGTTCATGGAACACAGAGACAAGATATTAGTCATAGGACAGGAATGCGTACTGCAAGTACCACCATTCAAATGACCACTCAACCGCTAATTGCAAGGTACGGGGTGCAAATCTGACTGTGAAACTCATCGCTGTTGATTTTGCCAATTTCATAAGCATTAAAGATCTTAAACGAGATGAGGAGGGTGAGCAATACAACAAGATTGATTGAACTCCCACATCAAACAAAACATCACAAATAGATCATTATGACAAAGGCAGCAACCAAGAAAGAAATCAGACAATGGATAAGCAGAAAATTAACCAGAGAAGGATAATGTGACCATAAGAGGATCCAAATTATGCTACGAGACAGTCTCCTCGATCAAAGCATATCAACAGAAACAGGAACGACATTCATTGGTCTCTACCTCTCAATCTCCTTAACACCACAGTCTCGCTCGATGAAAGCGAGATGGTTGGGACCACATAATGATCCTGTCAAGACTGAGATTGTCATATAGGATCTTGACGTAGCAAGAGAGCATTCAATCTAGGAAGCTTAGCAAATATATTTTGTGAAATCCTCCAAAGGTTGAACAAAAATATTTCTGAGGTCATTCCAACTACAAACGGTTTAACTAGTTACTTTGGATATATGACCATGACCCTTGGCTTGATCAAGCTTCTTTTAAAGCATGAGGGTTAAGAAAGTTGTCTAGTTCTCAATAGCAGACCACCCGACAATTTACAATGTGATCATAGGAATGCCCTAGATAAACTCCATTAGAGTTGTTTTATCTACATGGACCTTTTTAGCCATTGATTCCACCTAACACACCTATCACTACCTCGCAATAAATCAAACGTAAAATCTTACGAGATGGGGGCTAATTGTTGGGATCAAAATCGGTCATGGCAAAATCAACGGCCAAAATCCTCCGAGAAAATTTTCCTTAAGCGAACATGAGCTAGAAATGTCAAGGAAACTATACAAGAACGAAATTCGTATACATCATTCCGGATAAGGAACAAAATAATTTCTATCCAAGCGTGAAAAGTTATTGTGTGTGATTTTTTGATAAATGGTGAATTTTACGAAACAATCTTCCGTCAAACAAAATTCAGAAAGTTTCCGCGGAAAAATATCATAGTATAATTTATTAGATAATCTTCCGTAAAACAACTTTGATACGCAAACTCCATCAACAGTTGTCATGGTTGCATCACTTTGAGAAGCGTTGAGTGGAGTTTGCGTATCAACCATGACAACAGCTGCTGCACGTGGGTGAAAATCTCGCGGAGATCGAGGGAAGTTGAGTTGCGAGACTTATTCCTCAAGAATCTCTGATTTTTTTTTTCTCGTTTAAATTCCTTATTGAGAGGATAAACTGCATGACGTTTTTTATTTTATAGACAAATTACTTATCGTTTTAAAACGAAATGCATGTTGTTTTTGGGTATAAAATGGGCCAAAAACGTTAAGTTTAATTGGGCCCAAAAAGAACATCTTGTAGTGGCCTTGGGGCCACATTTACCCAAGCCCAAGCCCACGCCGAAGCCGGCCGGACGGCGGCGGCGGCACGCGCGTGGGGAGCCTTCCTCTCATCCAAGCTTTTTAAGCTTAGGCATGTGAGTGTACATATATATACTACTCATTTTACTCTTGCTGGCCGATGTGGGACTCTACCCCATTGCCATTTTTCATGTAATTCACATTATTCTGGGCCTATAGCAATCTGAAGCCCAATGACATTGATATTCACATTTTATCAAAGCCTTATGGCTTTTATTGGTCCAACAGTTTAAACACATTATCAATAAAGTTTATTGCAACAGTTGTAGTGGTGGTCGATTTGGGGGAATAGACTAATTATAGATATTAAATGTATTATTTTAGTTTATTTAGATAAATTCCCTAAGATGACTCTAGTGCTTTTTTATCACAACGGTAGCCGACAAAGAAAAAAATAACCAAAATAGGTAAATCTATACTATTAAAGCAGAATCCATATTAGAATTTTTTTTTTTTTGTGTTTAGTAGTTATTTATAAAGAATGTCACTCCTTTATTTAAATACCATAATTAATTAACATTAATCAAGCAATTAATTTAGAAAAAAATTCAAAATTAAAAAGACAATTAGTTATGTATAATTTCTATTCTTTATTATTTTATTATAAAATTTACCATTGTATTTATTATCATAACAATTATTTACAGCGATTTTCAAAAACTATATCTAATATAAATTTTTTCTAATAATTTTAGAGAATAATATAATTTTGAAGTTTACAGTATTTTATTAATACTAAACTAAAACTATCTATATTTTATTAAAATAATAATGAAAATTTACTAAATTTAAAATGTTTGAAATACATATTCAGTATGTAAAATTGATATTATAAATATATTTGTAAACAAATATTTTTAAAAAGTTATTGATAAAACCTTTACAATTGTATAACGGAAAAAAATGCAGAAAACCAAGCAATTACTCAAATTTTCTTATTTAGAAACTCATGAAATCAAAATTAGAAAGTTGATACATTTCTATATTCAACTAATGTGTATAAAATTGTTTAACTTAACATATCGATAACATTTTTGGAAATTTTTGAGAACAAAATTATTTTCATCAACAAAATATATATATATATATATTATATATATATATATTATTAGAAATTATATCCATTTGTAACATATTAAAAATCATTTAAAATAATATAAAATATATCTAAATAGGAAAATTTATATTATTTTAATTCTCATATATGTATATTTGTATAGAATTTTAGATAAATTTAGGAGATTAGTAAATAATCTATGTTAAATATGCTATATATATTATATACGGACCTACGTGTCTATTTATTCGAGAACGGGTTTGGATCGAATATAAAATGATGTTTGAGTCTAATAAAAAATTATTTGATTCATCCATACTTTATCAAAATGATCAAGAAAACATATCCACGCTTTCAAAGCACATGTCAAAATCTAGTAGACACTTATACTCATAGAGTTAATAAATATAATCCTTCGGTTTAGATTTGAAAGGTGGGGTTTAGGGGAAGGGATTTAGAATTTTTTAAATAAAGAAATAAATACCAAACTTTTAAATAAAAATTATAAAATATTTTCAACAAGAATTTCAGTTTTCAAAATAAATTTTTGTAAAAAAATTGAAAAGAAATAGCAGAGAATTTAAAAGTTTGAATTTAAGAACGTGTAACTCAAAATAATAATTTTCTTATTTTTATAAATATTATTTATATTTAAATATCTATAAAGTAAAGGTAGTCTTTTACTTCTTTCATGAAACCTCTTTATATCATTTTACTCCTTGTGGGCCCCTTTTGGTGAAATAAACTTATTTTAAGGTCTTATGAGAAAATTTTCATTTTATTTATGTTGTTTAATTATGTAAATTTTAATTTATTTTATTAAAATTTTATTCTAAATAAAATTAATTATTTTTTGCTATTTGAAAGTTTTAACATAATTGAACATTTGAAATTTAGTTTTAGCTCTTTTTATTTATATATTTTTTAAAAAAATCATGTATTATAAATATGATAATTGTTATGAAACTGGACAGTTTGAGACTTGATTAATGATATTTTGTGACAATATCCTATGCGGATCTGATTTTCTAATAGATTTCACACCTTGAGACCAGAAAAATCTAATTATTTTTACTTAGTTACTTCTTCAAAATCAGATTTTGGATTCATTATTATAACAGATATTAACCAGAAGATATTGGTTTCAAAGTATATGGGTTTGTCTCATAGGACATCAACAAAGCTTAAAGACATAGAACTTAAACATAAAACTCTCTTAGTATAGCCAAATATAGTGTTATCTAATTAGTGACTTGCATGTTACCGAGACGAGATAATACTGATATATAAAGATTGTTGGTCAATAAAAGTCTGTCTTATAATATTTTGCTACAGTTGTCTACACACGATTGAAAATATTGAATTTAGATATTTAAGTGACTTTAAACTTTCTGCCGCTATAATTTTGGTTCAATAATACAGAAGCAACTAGTTTCTTAGCTTAATTAGTTGTTAGTTTGACAAATGTATCTAAATCATATTCGTTGTTACTATAAATATTTCTTAAACAATTATAAAACGAAGAAAAAAAAGCGAACTGAAAAGGGAAAAAATGCAATTAACTTAAGTTATTGGTTTTCTAAAAAAGTAACTAAGTAAAACCAATTAGATTTTTCGGTCTTGAAGAGGGAAATCCGTTAGAATCTCAGATATTTAAAAATAAAACCAAAAAAACATGAATTCCGTTTAAGCCATTTTAATCTACAACTTTTAAAATGTCAATCTTTTAAACTTCAAATATTTTTGATCATCATTTTCAGATATCCAAAAATTCAGCTGTTAAATCGATTTAACCGTGAATTTTCGTGTAATTGAAATGGCTTGATTGACAAAATGAGGTTTAACATATAAAAAAAAAGTTGGAGATTAGAATGGCTTAAATGGAAGTTGAAGGTTATTTTGGCTTTTTATGTAAGTTGAGAATTTGGGATGTTTTCTCGTCGTATAATTGTGACTTTTATTTTATTTGTTGCCTAAAGAAAAATAAAAAAAAATAACAATCCGAGGTAAACCATTATAAATACGATGCTCAAATCTTCTTATGATAAAAAGGTTAGTAAATAGGATATTTAGAGCATCTTCAATGTAAAACTTCATAATGATGTTGGGTTTTACTCCAACCGTCCTCTATTTTGGAGTTAAAACTGAGTAATGAATAAAAAAAAGCAGTATTTCATTTATGGACTAAACCTTTTTACTTTACTAGGTGATTACCCGCGCGCATGTGCAAAGTTAAATTTATATACTAATAGTTGTTGAATAATAACTTTGATCGTTCAACGATTATGTCATAAGTTCTCAAACGGAAAGTTATGAACCCTTAACATAAAGTTGATGAGTAGGATCATGTTTGCTAATATTTTATTTTTTAAAACCTATTTAATTTACATGAGCTTCAACGTTATCATCCGGATATTATAATTACCATCTCACTTCGATATGAAGAGTTTTATTTTTGAAATGATGTGATCAAATAACATTTGAGATCTTCGATTGCACGGAATAGACATTAATTATGTATACAAATTGTTTATACATATTATTATTTATTTTGTGTTTATTAACGTATTATGCAATAATAATTATATTGAATAATTGAGTAGCGAGTAACTATTACATATATAATTAAATTAGAGTAATCACATACATAAAACAATCTCTCTTTTATTTTTATTAATTTTGTTGGTAAAAAATCAAAATAATCATTTATTTATTTTATGTGGTATATAATTAAATTAAATTATATTGACAAAGATATTTAGTATATCTTAATATACTCATATGATTTATTAGCATTTTATATTTCCTGTAACAAAATATTATTTTTATTAATATGATATTTATTAATTGAGGCTTACTAATAAATGCAAATTTTAAAATTAACATATTTATTTTATATATGATATATATATATATATTTAATTTAAAACAATATTGATATATATATAATGAAAATTCATAATTATATGATTTTATGATCATTTGTATATTGTTATAACAAAAAAAGTTAAACTATTGATCACAAAAATTTCAATGTGGATTTAACATTCTTATTAATTTATAATCGTTTAACAAACTTCAAATATAGAAATGTAAGAAAAATTATTTTATTATATATTTAATGTGATTGTTTAATTTCCGGTAAGAATATAATTGTTTTTTAAAAATGATGGAGGATAAAAAAATTGTTATCAAATATTTATTATTCATAATCATTAATTTCATATATTTGTTATTCATATTAGGTAATTTCGTAGCTTTATTTAAGGAAAGAATTATAGTATTTTTTTAATATTAATAATATATAATGAAGATCCAATGACAGAAAATGTAATTATTCTAGTAAGATATGGGGTTTAAATATAAAGTGGGTGAGAAGTTCTATTGTGCTGACACATTAACATAATGCCAATCTTGTGATTATATTACACTTTAAAAGGTTATTTATTAAAAATGCTCCTCTTTTAATATATAGGGAGATTATGGAGTGGAATATAGAGTGGACTTGAAGTATTTTTTTACTCCAAACTCCATTTTTGAATTGAAATATGGAGTGGAACTAGAGATGCTATTACACTTGTAATTCCATTTTTGTTGGTAATCCTTTCATCTTGTAAGATTTGTTGCTCTTTCCACAATCTTTGAAATCTGCATTAGTTAACCATCTAAACTAATAAAACTGAAGTACAATTTTGAAATACCCTCAACTCATCATTAATATTACCACTCCATGCCATTGCCTTTAATACCCGGTTACCAGCAAATTATAGTTCCATAATTAACCATATTTAAATGTGATTCTTAACCAATTATATGGTTTAGTATTCTCTACACAATCTAATTATATCTTTCCAATTATTTCTCCGGGTTTAATGTACACTACACAATCCAGTTGTGTCTATCCAATTGTTTACATTGCTTTTATATATGAATTGTGTACGTGTTTCAAAACCAATTATTTCTCGGTTTAGTGTTGTCAACAGAATCATATGCAACCTTTTCAAATTCAATTGACTACTTTTGTATGCCAAGTTTGTAAAACGAACCACAAAAGGAACGAGTAATTATATATCATTATTATTCGAGCAGGCAATTATACAGCATCTAAGATTAGTTTTACTTTGAATAGATATAAGTAAATCGATTACATGTTATGTTTTAATGCTTTTGTTACAATTATGTGTTTTTTCCTTTTTCTCCATAGTATTTACAAGGGTTAATTGGTAGAATAACATTATAGGAATAAAAATAACAAAATAACCATACATAACAAATTAACAAAATAACCATTATTAGTCTCAAGGAAAACAAGGTATAGTTGTAACTTCTTTAATCTCTTTTATCAAGCATGTATCTGCTAAACAACATTATTTATGTAAAAAATATATATTATATTTGTATCACTTATATTCTTTTCAGAAAATTTTTACTTTTAAACTTAGCATCTAACATACGTTGAGCTTTATTTACAGACTCAAATTCTTGTAATCTTAGATGCAAATACATAATGAGCTTTAGATAACCACATTCTGGTGATCATATCTTCTTACATTATTACAAATCTTATGGATCTTTCACAGTCAAGCCTTAAACTATCATATATACATGGTGATCAAATACAATAATAAAATTGTTTCAGATTATATAAAGATATGTATTAACAAAATCATCTTATTATATCGAAGATAAACAATACTCATATAATAATTATTAAATGGACTAGATTCTTACTTTCATGCTATTTACCAAGATTCTTGACTAATCAATCAATTTAATGAGCAAAAATCATATTACACTAGATCATTTAACCGCCGCTACGCGCATATATGTATATGATGATTTAGTATAAATTGTATGATTGATTTAAATTATTAAACATAAAGAATTGTCATATTTTTATTTTTGTTAACATATATTTAAAATATTGTATCATTTTAATATTGTTATGCTAACTTTTATTTATATATCTATTTTTTTGTTTTATGGAAATGTATAAGCTGTGTTATAAGTATATTGATATCATATTTTTGTCATCATTGTAGCGTTTTAAAAAATATAAATTGTACCTTTTAAATATTTTATAGATTTTGCGGTACAAAGAAAACTGTAGTATATTATTGTAATTAGTTTTAGTAAACCCTTTAAATAACTCATAATTTTTTAATTTTTAATTTAATTTTACAAATACCCACAAATGTATGATTGTTCTTTTTACTCTGTACATTTTTATATTCATGAAATTTTATTATCTTTTTTCAAATGTATATTTGATAGTATAATATTTCTATTTAAATTTAATATCACGATAAATATTTAATGGGACTTTATTTTATATTAAGAGTTTAATTTCTAGATAGTAAAAACAAAAAAAAATAATTTTAATTAATTCTAAATAATAATTTCAAGAGATATATAATATAAAAATCGAAAGTATTAAATATCTTGTTCTACTATGTTATTAACTATATATATATATATGTGTGTGTGTGTGTGTGTGTATTGTAATGAAATGGATCATGATTATATAATGCATGAAATAATAGTTTATGTTTACAAAAATATATTTTGGTGAACATTTACGATAAAATAAATAATATTTTTATGTTTGTAGTCTTACATAAAATTTTGTAAGAATATCTGAAACTGTTAGAACATTTGTAAATGTTTTCATAGTTGTTAACTGCCTATAAACAATTTAGTAGGGTTTTTTAATAGTATATCCATTTGTAATATTTTATTTTATTCATAACTGTTAGAAATTGTTAAAGTTTTCTATTTCTAATTTGTTAATTAATATCTTATATATTATATTCTCATCTTTATGAATCTATAGTAACTAATATTCATATATTATATTCTCATCTTATTAACTTTAACATAAGAACAGATCTTATATTTTTATTAGTAATTTAGACTGAGAGTATAAGTCACCAGTAGTTTATTTTTTGTTAATAACCATAATATTTTTTGTATAAAAAGTGTTAACTACACTGATCGTTGGGTTCACCTCATAATGCCTTACTGATTAGTTTCTATGAGAGTTTGACTTGTAGACGATTATAAAATATTTGTTAAATCAAATATAATAGGTTTGGTTAAAATTTAGATTAGTAATGAGTAATATTTTTCTTAGCATATAACCAAATTATTAATATTTTTGATGTTTCAAATTTATATAGCTTTAGCTGTTTGAAAGTCTTTCATTCTTTAAATTTTTTTTTTTTGTTAATTTTCCAATGATTTAATTATATATATATATATATATTATATATATATATATATATATATAATATAGATATATAGATTATATTAATTGAATTCTTTAATTTTTTTTCTTTTTTCAATTTAATTTATTTGATATCAATTTTTTAAGAAACAATCATTTTTGAAAATATAATAGTTCTGGTTAAAATTTAGATTAGTAATGAGTAATTTTTTCTTAGCATATAACCAAAATTATTAATATTTTTTGTGTTTCAAATTTATATAGCTTTAACTGTTTGAAAGTCTTTCATTCTTTAAAATTATTTTTTTCTGTTAATTTTCCAATGATTTATATATATATATATATTAATTGAAATTATTTTAATTTTTTTTCTTTTGTCAATTTAATTTATTTTGATATCAATTTTTTAAGAAAACAATCATTTTGAAAATCTTAATATTAGTTATTTTAAATTAAATGTGGACTTTAATTTGTCATGTAAGACAAAAACACCATATAACAAAAGATTGTGTGATCTACACCATATTTATATAATTTATTAATTTTCGTTCATTAAAGCATGTTCACGAATATGCTTATTAGACTGATCAAGAGTGGGTAACAGACTAACGGTGAACTGCAGAGAAGTTTTTGCAACATAAATTGGATTTGGGTTGTTTTTTAAGTTTTGACAGCCCACATAAATGGCCCGCTCAAATCTATGTTTGAACTAATATTTTTGATGTTTCAATTTATATAGCTTTAACTGTTTGAAAGTCTTCATTCTTCAAAATTATTTTTTTGTTAATTTCCAATGATTTAATATATATATATAATATATATATTAATTGAAATTTTTTTAAATTTCTTTCTTTTGTCAACTTAATTTATTTGATATCAAATTTTTAAGAAACAATCATTTGAAAATCTTTCTAATATTAGTTATTTTAAATTAAATGTGGACTTTAATTTGTCATGTAAAAACAAAAAAACACCATATAACAAAAGCATGTGTGATCTACACCATATTTATATAAATTCATTCAAGCATGTTCACGAATATGCTTTATAGACTGATCAAGAGTAGGTACAAACTAACGGTGAACTGCAGAGAAGTTTTGGCAACATGAATTGGATTTGAGCTGTTTTTAAAAGTTTTGACAGCCCACATAAATGGTCCGCTCAAATCTATGTTAAAAAGTTGATCTGACGTGTCTATTTAGAAAGTCTTTGATTGGTTGATTTTATTTGTTGATGTGGATAGGCTCAATGGAGGCTCATATCCCCCTTTTAGTATTAGTAGATGTCTTAACTTTCATGGCAAACTGTTTAGCCTTAGAAAACTTTTACCACTTGTGTATAAAGCATAAAATACTTTCTTATAAGAATAAAGCAATAAAATGCGGAGTTCCAACGCAAATATGACATCGAAAGTTTTTATCTTCTCACCTGAAAATTCTTGTAAACTGAAATACTCAAGATTTTGCTCATAAAGATATGGCTATTTAAGTTAGTAAAAATACAGGTATTGGCTTAAAGTGATAATTACGACATAGCATAAGCACAAAAGCAACCATAGAGTATAATAGAACTAATTAGGTATTACATGGTTAGTATACATATACCACATGCCGATTTTGATATAGTAGTATGAAATATGTATCGTAAGATAGCTAAGAATAGTTAGCACTCATCCGAGTAACGAAGATATGGAAAGGTAATGGTAGGGACCTCAGCGCCATATTGACGACAGGAGGTTCGCGAGAAGTTGCGGTGGCCGGAGGTTTAAGCTTGGTTCCTTCAGCCTAAAGCACATATATGCTGAGCAGCCCCTTTTTGGAGCGAGCAATATCATACTCTACTTTAAATTACCTGAAAATTATGAATTCATGGAGTTTATTTCTAACTGCTACATGTGAAACACACGACACTATAGCAAATAATAGATTACTGGGTAGCGCAGCGCAGACTTTCGTGCTATTTCCTCGTAAAAGAGGGTTTACGAGGAAATAACCACGAAATGGGTAAACCTCGTGCCACGTTCGTCGTAAAGACAATTTCCTCGCTAAATCCACGTAAATTTTACGAGGAAACATTTCCTCGTAAGGTGGGCCTAAATTTCCTCGTAAATACCACGGAAAGTAACCACGCAAAAGACACGCTAACATTTCCTCGCTAAAAAACACGTAAATGTTTCCTCGTAAAATACTGGCTAACATATCTCTTCGTTAAATCCACGTAAATGTATCCTCGTAAGTCCCTCGTTAGGTTTCGACGTAAAAGCCACGTAACATATTCCACGTAAATCCCAGACGTTAGTTATCGAGAAGTTAATTCCTCGTAATATTAACGAGTAATTAACTTCGAAACTTATTTTTCCCTGCATTTATAATTTTATTAAATATAATTAATTTTTTTTGAAATAAAATTAAATTAATAAATAGAATAAAAATATTTTATAAATATATAAGTTTTATACAATTTATATTACAACAAAAGGAAAGAAGAGCTATGGATTCTGGGAGTCGTCGTTCCTTCTGTCCATCTCGTTCTGGTCTGGGTCTGGAGATGCCCCAATTGTCTCCGTCTCGCTGCTAACATTAGCTCCAAATTGCGGATTTCCAGCCGCGTAGAACGTCCAGGAAACTCTCGAGTGAAACCCATTTGAGCTTTGCGTCGCGTGTAACTCCACACGCCAGCTGAGCAGTCTCATCTTCCCGTCGCTGAGCATAAGACGATGTCGCTCTTGGGACATCATTAACGGAACAAATCCCCCAATCTACGTCCCTTTTTCTTAGGAACGACCTTTTTAAAAATATAAAAATTAATGTTAGCCAATAATAAAAAGAAAGATATTAAATGAATAACAAGAAAACAATTTTACCTCCTCGTAAATCTCATCCACTTGAGCAGTGGATAATATAAGCGGTGTCCCATCGGCGGACTGCTGGGTCAGCTGGGTTTGCGTTCCTTTCAACCCGAGCAACAACGTCGTTGTAGATTTGCTCGGATCTAGGATCTACAAATTTCTCAGCCTTGTTCTTGTGGGTCCTCTCGTAAAGTTCCTTAAGAGAGGGTAGAACTCTCCGTCTCTTTAGCCTAAAAAAATTTTAAAAATAATTAATCAATTAAAATATATATAATTAAAAAATTAAATAAATTTAAATATTTAATTACCATTTGTAGACGGACACCGGCGTGTGGTGTTTGACCTGAAGAGTGAAGCATGGCAAGTTGCCATGCTCGTCTCTCGTCAGACGGGAAGAGAGAGGCAGCTGTTGGAGACTCTGATCGAGGATGGCAAGTTCCAATAAACGTATGAGAGCCATCCCACACGTCGTTGTGAGCTCAGCGGGCTTCCCGTGCTCATAACCGTCGACAAAATAATCGTCCTTCAGTTAGACACCGTGTCCAACAATCGCTCTTTTGCCTTTTTGATAAAAGCTTCCTTCACGTCCTCGTTCACTCCTATAGACTAACGCCGATTTTTGCTGTAACAAAATTAAAAATATTAACATTAGTCTAAAAATATTTTAAAAATATGTAATAATTAAACATAGAAATTAATAGTTACCTGCGTACATTTTGAACCATGTCTTTCGGACGTGGTTCGGCTCGTTTTCCAGTTCGGATGTGCGCGGGAAAATAACCTTTGATCACCTCGGTTAAGTCGAGAACACGACTATCGGCCCCCAAACCTGAATAGAAAAAAAATAACATTATTAAATATTTGAATGTTGTAATAAATAAAAAAATATATGTTAAACATGAAATGTACCAGTAAGCGCACTTCCTTTCGGTTCGGTCTAGGGAACTGTGTTAAAACCTTCCGCTGCCTGGCTGAGCAAGAAGGTCCTCGACGGTGTACGCTAGCATAAAGGAGCGCCGTCGGCGGCACGAGCAAGTCCGGATGAACTTCGCCGCATCAGCGAGGAGGAGGAGGAGGAGCGAGGGGAGGAGCGAGGAGGCGACTGCGAGACTGCTCTGAAAGAGACTGAGTCTCAGGGGAGTATCCGGAAACTCGAACCGGGGAGATGAAGATGAGTGCGCCTATATGAGTACTAGGCCCGGTAACAGGTCTCTGTAATGAGTCGTCGCTTTCTTAAGCTTATTATGCTCTAACCATCTACAAAAACAATTAATGTCAACATATTAATAAAAATATATAAATATATATTACTAACACCTAAAAACATAAATATATACTACTAACCAGCCTAATAAACTAAATTCTCTAAACTAACCACTAAACTAATCCTAAACTAATTACCGTAACCTATCTAGAGAGGATAGTAGAGAGGAATGACCTTAAGAGGAGATAGAGAGAAGTTGCTACGAATGAGAGAAATCTGGTGCTCGAGTTTAATAGCAATTATAGTTTCCTCGCTAAACACCAGGTAAATTTACGAGGAAATACAGGCCGTGATGTTTATTTCTCTCAGTAAAAGCCCACGTAAATTTACGAGGAAATAACCAGGCCCGTGTGTTTCTTTCCTCGTAAAGTCCACTAAAGCGTAACCCGAGGAATAAGCATGCGTCTATTTAGTTACGAGGAAATACCAGGCAGTGCACATGAGGACTTTACGAGGAAATGTATACGAGAAATATACCAGTCTCGCGTTTTCAGTTTCACGGTGGACTGTTACGAGGTATCTGTTTTACGAGGAAATAACCAGGTCCGTGTTTTTGCTTTACTTGGAAGTTAGGAGGAAATGTCCCTAAATCCCTAAAACCTGAAACCCACCCCAACCCCAAACTTATAACATTCAACCTCTACTTCTTTTAAACCCCCAAACCCCAAACTTCTATAACTTACATCACCTCTACTTCTTGCCAAACCTCAAACCGAAACATATTTTCATAATCAACATAGGTAAAACACATTCATTAATCAACAAAGTACATCATTCTGAATACATTATTATCGTTTTTCGTCATCATAGAAACATCAGTCATTTCATTAAACTCGTTCACAACTTTCGTATGTATTATCGTCTTGAAAATCTTCATATTCACGATTATGCGGATCGATGAGAAGGATGGCATCAACTTGTTGATCAGGTTTCCTCGAATCCATTGGTGTGTTATTCTTGTAAGGTGGCTCTTCTCCAGCGATGATGCGTCTATGTTGGTTTAACTTTGATAACAGATAACCAATTTATCCTAGGTTTGTCATCCGAGGATATGGAACATAGCACTTGGTCTGTTGGGAAGTTATATGTAAGGTTAGAATTTGTTGTATCTAGTTCTACTATTGACTTCAACTACACAGAATTTGTTTAGTACACTTTGTTGATGACGGGGTCGATCAGTTAATTTGAAGGTGACTCTTTTAGCTTATAACTGGGAATTCAACTTCAATAATTCCTGCAGATCATAGAAATGTGTTTCGCTTTCACACATATTCATAATTACTTGTCGCAAATTTGTTACATACTCATATGTTTGGAATGTATAGCTCGTGTGAAATTCATTGGCAATGTGGGTGACGTTGCAACTGGACTTTGAACTAATTTCGTGAAACCTATGTGTGATAATTTTGGATCGTATAATCTACTTGCAAGAATAAAAGATTTGAATTTCATCATTGTAAGATGAACATTAAATAGATAAAGAGTTGTAGTAGCTTGTTTTCTTAAGTTGATAAGTGATTCTTTTCTTTCTGTCTAACTCACTTGTGGGTATATCCGGGATTGCTTTTTCGACTTGAGTAATTGGCTGTAGTTTTTTTTGTTAATTAATCAATTCCAAAAAAGATATTGTGTTGAGAAGATATAATTGTGTACTACTTTTCAAAATAGCGATCAATGCATGCTGAGTTGAGAAGATATAATTGTGAGCACTATGGGGTTTTTCGACACAAACATCTTTTTAATTTCCTCCAATTCTCAATTTGGAAAGATTTTGGGAACATCTTTTCAAATATGTGGTACTACACCAACATCATATATTTTCTTGTGGTCGTTTCCGGGGACGTACTTTCGGTTGCAAACTAGTATGATGTGATAGTGTGATGTTTTCTTCCGTCAAACTTCCCGGCAACTATAAAATCTTCACTCTTGCGAGGTTTTTAGTTTTCTTTAAATATTTATTGCCCTTTTACTGATACATATCGTAATGAACGGTCTCGAAGCAATGCCTATACGGGAGGTGGACGACTAGATTGCTTCATGACGTCAAAATGCTGGCGGAAATTTTTATCCAAGCTAGCCACTAGTAATATTTGAATGGGAATTCTTCCCTATGAAAGGATAATGCATCAACGACCGATCCTCTTTACTAAGATAATGTAGTGCTCAGATCCCCCTGAAATATAATGCCCCTTTTCACCAATCCTTGCATAATTCCAAAATTTAAAAACACATTAGTCAATCATCTCACGACCTGCCCTACTCATAAAAGAAATATAATATTAGCCATAGTTTATAGTATTTGGTATATAGATATTATGAGCCTCTAATATAATCAATATGTATATTAGGGATATATATAATATTACCTGCAAAGTCGCTTCATGTACATTTGTCGCAGTAGCTCCGCAAATGCCCAAAAAGAAAGTA
>CAJHQP010004417.1:0-55598 GCA_905132765.1 Moricandia arvensis | reverse complement strand
TCAGTGTGACAATTAGATGATTAATTTGTCTCCTTTATACAAAAATATAACTCTTTTATTGATCATCATACTTTAATTATTGTATAACAGTTTTTCTTTTAAAAATGGATTGTATTATTAAGCTTTTTAGTAGGCAAAAATGTTTAAACAATAAGAATTAGAAAAAGATACACCAGTAAGAATTTAAAATAACATTTTTTATCAATTTTTGGTAGTAATCCAAAAACATCTCAGTTTATAAAAGAAAATGATTTTATTAGGAATAAATTGTACACTACAAAGCTTCCTCATTTCACAGTTTAACAAATCAAATGCAACAACTCAACTGGAAAGTAATAATGTTGAAAAATTCGTAACATACGAATTGTAAATAATCAGATAAAGATCATAGTAGAAGAATATAAACCAATCCAATCTAACTTCCTCAACTATATCAAAAGTAATTTCTTGCCTTGCTCTTTTATGTCTAATTTCTCTCCTGGTTTTCTGAAGTATATTATACATATATGTCTTCACGGTTTGGTTTGATTCGGTTCAAACTGGTTCTTGAGCTTAGAACTCAAGACTCAGGTGGTTTCAGCATTATCAGTCTTCTCCACAACATCACCATTGAACTTCAAGCCATACATGTGACCCATCTTAGTCCTCTTTGTCTCCAAATATCTCTTGTTCTCCTTTGTGATAAGACTCAACAGAGGGACTCTTCCCACAATGGTTAATCCATATCCCTTCAGACCAACGTACTTTGCCGGATTATTCGTCATCAGCTTCATTGTCCTCACACCCAAATCCCTTAGCATCTACACATTGAAGATGAATTAGTAAAAACATCAGAGGAAGAAAAATAGTATTGATCTATTTTGATGATATACCTGTGCACCAATTCCATACTCTCTAGAATCAACAGGAAGTCCCAAGTCCTCATTAGCTTCAACCGTGTCTCGACCAGCATCTTGTAGATTGTAAGCTCGGAGCTTGTGTCCTAAACCAATCCCTCTTCCTTCATGTCCACGAAGATAAACCAACACACCTCGACCAGTAGACTCGATCTGCTGCATTGACAGAGCTAGCTGGTTCCCGCAATCACACCTTGCTGATCCAAAGATGTCTCCCGTGAGACATTCAGAATGAACCCTCACAAGAATGTCTTGACCATCACCTATCTCTCCCTGCCACAGTTTCAGACAAATGAGTTTAAGGCCTAGGATGTTGTGATCTGTAATGACAGCATTGCTACTAACCTTAACCATAGCAATGTGCTCGATACCGTCTAGTATAGACTTGTAGCAATGAGCTGTGAAAGGTCCCCACATTGTAGGGATCCGAGCTGCAGAAGAACGTTCCACTAGCTTATCTCTCTTCCTTCGATATCTATAGTCACCAGAAAGAAAGTTTAGCTATTAAGTTTCAAAGTAAATAACATGAAGAGAAGCACAGAGGCCTCCTAACCTGATCAAATCTGCAATGGAGACAATCTTCAGGTTATTCTCAGCTGCAAACTGACGTAGCTTTGGTAATCTAGCCATGGACCCATCATCATCAACGACCTTCACAGAGTACACCAACAGGGTCTAGTCCAGCTAAAACAGTAAGATCAACAGACGCTTCAGTGTGTCCAGCTCTTTTCAAAACCCCGCCTTCTCGATACTTGAGTGGAAAGATATGCCCTGGACGGTTGAAATCTTCAGGCTTTGAATCTCTAGATGCAAGGGAGAGTATCGTTGTTGCCCTGTCACGAGCTGATACTCCTGTCGTTGTACCATGTTTTGCATCCTACAAAAAAAAAGCAACAAAACTCTTCAAAATCCAGCACCAAGCTGATAGAGAGAGAGAGAGAGAAGAAAGACACATACGACAGTCACTGTGAACGCAGTGTAGAGCTTTTCTTCATTCTCCTTCTGGTTCACCATTAGAGGTAGGTTCAACCTCTCGAGATCATCTTCTTTCATGCTGACACAAACTATCCCAGTTCCATGTTTGACAATGAAAGCCATAGCCTCAGGTGTAGCTAACTGAGCAGCCATTACCAAGTCACCTTCATTTTCTCTATCTTCATCATCCACAACCACCACAAGCTACACAACAATACCCCCAAATCAATCAAGGAAAAACAAAAAAGGTTGAAACTTTATCTTACCAAAGAAGAAAAAGAACGAACCTTTCCTTGACGTATATCTTGAATAGCCTCAGGGATAGAAGAGAAGCCAGGTGTAGGTGAATCCAACTCAAAGTCATCATCTTCAGCAACGAAACCATTAGGTGGTGCATTAGCTGAATCTGAAGGAGCTAGTCTTCCAAGGGAAACTGAATCTGCCTGTAATGGATCTTTGATGGGAGCGTTGCCATTGGTGTAAGAGAGGAGCAGATCATCTTCTCTAGAGACCACTGAAGCTTTAACTTTGCCAATGGTTTTAATTGAGTACGTTGGTGGATGGTTAGATGGCAAACTAACACGGTGGATCAGTGTAGTAGAAGTTTGACTTAATCTGCATAGAATCATCAAGGACTATTAATAAGTGAAGTACTATGAATCTCTCATGATCCAATTCTAAATCGAATTGACTTCCAGATTCATTAGCTAATTCGAAACAGAGCTAAATCTGGAAGAAAAAGCCTCACCTTGAGCGGGGGAGAGATATGGTGGAAGGAGAAGAAGACGATACATTGATGGAAGACATGACTCTCTGAAGAGAACCCTTATCGCAAAATCTAGACTTTTTGGGGAGATTCGTAATCACGATCTCCGTCACGAGGCTTTATGAAGAAGATGCGGAGAAAAGTGGGTTAGTTGAGGGATGATGACGATAGCGATGACCGAAGCTTAGACTAGTGGCGGCCCAAATTGGTAAGTGGAAGAGAATAATGGATCTCTCTTTCTCTCTTTTGGTGCGTGTGATGAATGATGATTCGTTGAGAGATAAAGACCACACTTGCTTGCTTGGCTCTCTTTGTCCTCTCAACGCCTTCTTTTATAGACTTTTCTTTTTCTGTTTTTCATCTTTTTTGTTACAATAACAAGAAACTTCTGGTCTCACTTTTCTACCTGATTTGTCAACAGGATTAGTCAGGTAACTCTCTTTTAGCTAGGATCCAAACTCTCTTTATTGAGTGAAACACTTGCAATTTGTAAAAAAAATTTGGCTCAACAACAATTTTCATTATCCAAAATATAATTACAAAAATTTTAACTTCAAAAAAAAAAAAAATTTATATACAATATCAGGATCTAGTATCATCCAAAAACACTTAAAAAGATCGTACGCTACGACTACCTAATCTAACTTGTATTGTATTGTATTTTCACCACTGTGATAACGAGTTCACCCCACTCTAACCGGAAAAATGTGATTAGTTTTGTCTTAGTGACTTATAATCTTGTTTGTGTAGTTTACTTGCTTTCTATTTTATTTTTTGGGTTTATTCAAAATCCACAAAATATATAACTATGCAATAGTCTTATTATCATATCAAGGCTTTCTTACTTCTGTTTTTTTTTTTTTTTTGTTATAAGATTTGAAGACTTCTCGGGTGTTTACTAATTACCATCACGATAACTCAATAGGCAATAGTATGTTTTTTACCATACGATACAAGTATGATTCCCATGTAGTAAAATATAAAATAAAAGGGATTGGAGGGTCATCAAAGATTCCAAGAGAGCTTTCGGTACAAGTGATAAATTGTGATATTATAAATATATGTTAATTATTTGAGTGGCAGCCCATACCCATGAGATATGAACCGCACATTTCCATGTGTTTTATCATCCTCGCTTCTTGGTCGGATGACCCATCAGTATCACCCATGCAACATAATGCTTCTTGGTCGGATGACCCATTTGGAGTATAATGCTATTGTTAAATAATGTAATTTAATACATCTGAGTTATGTCTACATGTTATGGGTATTTCTAACACGAATATGATGTTAAAGTCTAACAGTTGTATATAGTATATACTCTATGATTGCTCTCTTTGAGTTGGAGGTCTACAACCTGAACCAATCGTTTCGTCTTCTTTATTTGAGATCTCTATTCAACCTGTAAGTAGAAATCTCAGTTTTTGTATTACTGATTTGGTGATCCGCATGGGGTGTCTATCAAAACATTCGACAAATCTAGCTGTATTTAATCTTTATATAGTATAATGCCGATCCATTCAGAAGTATATAGTTAATAGTTTATTATATGATAGTTAATAGTTTTATCATCATCTCCACATGTTGGACAAAACCAACCAAGTTTGGATGATGCTAAACAAATCTCTAGTCAACTGCAATGATCTTGGCACTAGCTAGTTTGCATGCTCAATCTTGGTTGACGTTTTTATCTTCTTAGTTTGGTATTTGCATGTATGATTAGTGTTATTGATTGTGATGCTAGTAATCTTGTGATATAGGTCATGAGAAAACATACACCAAAAAGTTAGAGAAGAACTAGAAGTTACACAAGAATACACACACAAACGGAAATGAATGAAAGTGAATTAGGCATTGATACCATTACAATTCTTAATTTGATAAATCCTTGAAAACCAAACCAAATTTAAAATGCGGTTCGGTAAAATTAACAAATGGTTCTGGTATGGTTTGGTCCGGTTAAAAGGAAAGAACAAAAGACATTATAGGTTTCACTTTACTTCCACTGTCTGCTTCACATCCATCCACTCATCATCATTTGCTCTCCGGCAAAAGAGGAAACGACGGACAAAAAAAAACTAATCGCCGGCGATGGAGAGCTTCGCACTTCACTCTCTCTCCACCACCGCCACTTCCGCTTCATTCTCCCACCATCCCTCCCGCCTATCTCTCCTCCGCCGCATCTCATCGAGATCTCCGCCTTCATCCATCTCCCTCCGATCTCCCTCCTTCCAACCTCTCGCCTTCCCTCTCCTCAAACCAATCCACCGTCTCTCCACACGAATCGCCGCCGCATCACCCTCCTCCTCTCCTCCTCCTCCTCCTCCTCCTCCTCCTCCGTCTCCTCAAGGGGCAAAGCTAGTCCCTCTCATCCTCTCCCTCTCCGTAGGTCTAGTCCTCCGATTCGCCGTCTCCGTCCCAGAAGGAGTCACCCCACAAGGCTGGCAACTCCTCTCGATCTTCCTCTCTACCATCGCTGGTCTCGTCCTCAGCCCTCTCCCCGTGGGAGCTTGGGCCTTCATTGGCCTAACGGCTTCCATCGTCACCAAAACGCTTTCCTTCTCAGCAGCTTTCTCGGCCTTCACGAGCGAGGTTATCTGGTTGATCGTCATCTCCTTCTTCTTCGCTCGTGGATTCGTTAAGACAGGGCTTGGTGATAGGATCGCTACTTACTTTGTGAAATGGCTTGGGAAGAGTACTTTAGGGCTTTCTTATGGGCTTACCATTAGTGAGGCCTTGATTGCTCCTGCAATGCCTAGTACGACGGCTAGAGCCGGTGGCATTTTTTTGCCGATTATAAAGTCGTTGTCGCTCTCTGCTGGAAGTAAACCTGGTGATTCTTCTTCCAGGAAACTGGGGTCGTATCTGATCCAATCTCAGTTCCAGGTTTGTTCTTGTTTATGCCCTATGGTTGATGTGTTACTTTGATGTCGGAACAACACATTGTGCGTGCTTGGTTATTAGTGTTTGTGAAACATAACCCTCAAGGCTGCTTTCTAGTTTCGTAGAGCTTTGACATGTATTAAAGTATGTTTCTTGCAATGTTCAAGAAATCGCTAAAGGGCGAAAATAAATAATTGTTTAGGCGGGCACCTAACCAATTTATTGGAAAAAATTGTTTAGTTTAGACCCGACTAGGCGGGAGTTAGGCACAGTCTAGACCGATTTTTAGAATACTAGTTTTTTGTTGTTAGTAGTTGAGACGAGAGAAGGTCCATGTTCTTGAGCATTTGACTTTGCAGCAATCTTCAAATCGAACAAGTCTTCCTTAATTGATCTTTGCTTATCGACGTTTGTGTTTTGTGATCTTTTTTTGACAGTGTGCTGGAAACTCTAGTGCTCTTTTCTTGACTGCTGCAGCTCAGAACTTACTGTGCCTTAAGTTAGCTGAGGAGCTTGGAGTAGTGATTGCAAACCCGTGGGTTTCTTGGTTTAAGGCTGCTAGTCTACCTGCAATCATATCACTTCTTTGTACTCCACTTATCCTCTATAAGCTTTATCCTCCAGAGACCAAGGACACACCGGATGCTCCTAGTATTGCTGCTTTGAAGCTCAAGCAGATGGGTCCTGTCACTAAAAACGAATGGATCATGGTCGGTACAATGCTTCTTGCTGTCACTCTTTGGATCTGCGGGTTAGTGTTAGATAATCTTCTATGTATCGGTTAAGTTGAAATACTCTTGGTTAATGATGTTATATATGCAGAGAGACTCTGGGAATACCAAGTGTTGTAGCTGCGATGATCGGTCTCTCCATACTTCTTCTGCTTGGTGTACTCAACTGGGACGATTGCCTTAGCGAAAAATCAGCATGGGACACATTAGCTTGGTTTGCTGTCTTGGTGGGCATGGCAGGACAGCTCACAAACCTCGGCGTTGTGTCATGGATGTCTGATTGTGTAGCCAAAGTTCTCCAGTCTCTCTCCTTGAGCTGGCCTGCTGCTTTTGGTCTTTTACAAGCAGCTTACTTCTTCATTCACTACCTTTTCGCAAGTCAGACCGGTCACGTTGGAGCTCTCTTCTCAGCTTTCTTGGCTATGAATATAGCAGCAGGTGTTCCAGGCATATTAGCAGCACTTGCTTTAGCGTACAACACCAATCTTTTTGGTGCTTTGACTCATTACAGTAGCGGTCAAGCCGCTGTCTACTATGGAGGTATCTTCATGAACAAGACTATCTTTTTATCTTGATGTTAAAAGTCTGTTTTAACTTTTGTTAATTTCATTATTTTTGCAGCGGGTTATGTTGATCTACCTGATGTGTTCAAGATTGGATTCGTGATGGCTACCATTAACGCGATCATCTGGGGAGTAGTTGGAACTTTCTGGTGGAAGTTTTTGGGTCTCTATTGAGAGCTTCTTGTAACGACGGTACACACTCTTTGTTGATCATTTGGTTTTGAGGGTATTTTTTTCCTCATGAAAAACACGTTAACCCTCCAATTAAATCTCTTATCACTTTCATTTGGTTAGTACCGTAACAAACAAGAAACTACTTAAACAATGATACAACCAACAGAAAAAAAGGAAAATTGTAAGCCATTGAAGCTTTAACGTTATTTCCTGCATTACAAAGAAATGAATATAAAAGTCATTAAAAAGACAATGAATCTTAACGTAGCTACAAAGCCTATTGTCTACCAAACAAACTAGGAGACTTGAGATGTAAGAAGAACGTCTTAGGTTTCCTTCAGACGAACATAGTTAACTCAGGTCGGCTATAAACATTGGTCTGCTCATCCCCAAGGACCTGGTAAGCAGCAACAAGCGTGTCCTGAGCACAAATGTAAAGCGAATTGTATATCTTCCAGTACACTTCACGAACTTTACGAGTCTGGATGTTACAAACCCTGCAGACAATAGTTCAGTATAACTGCTGCACCTAACGCAACTCTTATTCTTTCAATGGCTTCCATCACAGCATTGACGACAGGAGATGTGTCGAAAATGTTGGGCCAGACAAAGTTAGCAAGTGAATGAACATCAAGAAAAACTATTGGATACTCATAAACGTTGATTTTTTAACAGTGACAATATTTTGTATCCATAAAATTGGTAAAATATTTATACTAACACAGCACCCTTGTAAAAAATTGCATGCTTTCATGATTTTTCCCGATGTCATACTGTCATACACTACTTATTTTCTAAATTAATAAACCGCCAGTCTTGTTTATAAAATCTTTGGATGTGTCGTAAACTCGTAACCCTATAATAAAGCAGCTTTTATTTTAACATTATCCTCACTAGCTTGTAGCCGAAAAGTACGGATCCACTATAGCTTAATCAAGTTTAGTATTAGATACTATTGATAAATAAGGTACATATAATGGACTGTGGATTCAAAAGTATGCATATACAAAATTTACTGGAATATAATCTGTGAAGCTTCTGTAATACTTAAATGTTTCAACTTTCTTTTGCCATAAAGAAGGGAAGCAATTGAGAACCTCACCAACCCCACTAACCATATTCAGGAAATTTAAATTAACTAAATTACTAAAACTGAAATTCTTGGAAGTTTTTATATCAGTTACTTTAGCTCTCATCTTACTGTAAAAGTTTGACTTCTTCATAACTTACCCCTACTTGTTTACCCTTATAATGTTTTATTATCCTTTATAATACATTCGTTTCATTTTAATTATCGTTTTAATTTTATGTACATAAATAAAAAATATTTAATTTTATATATTTTCAAAATAAAAACATAATTATTTACAAACTTAATTACATTATAACCAATAGAAATAAAATAACATATAAAATTATTAAATTTTATCTTAAAATCATAAAACAATATTTATTCTGAAATAAATTTTACTCTACATCAAAATATAAAGTGAAACAGAATGAGTTGTTAACAAGTAATACCTTACTATGTATGCATTATCTTCGAAACTTATAATAGTATGAAACGAATATGTACCAAGCAGTAACACTGGTCTCTTAGGCCCCAACATCACCAAGAGCTGCCTACTTTATACTCTCATCTTCATTTGTAAGGTTATCCACTTAATCATCAAATTAAATGTAATTATTATCTTCACCCACTAGCATAAGAAAGTCAGATACCTTTAAATAAACTAATTAGTACTTAGTACTAATAAACTGCTTTAATTACGTTAAACGATAACTAGAAAGTCGAAACAAAATGATTTTTTATTATTTATATGCACAATACATTTTCACATTTCCAAGCACATACTTTACACGTCGCAACAAAACAACAAAAGCAAAGAACTCTATCCACAACCCAAACCCGAGAGAGAGCGTACCACCACGCGCGCGTGCTCCTTGTTCTGAACTACAGATGTTGTTTATCTAGATCTTTCATCATTGCTCTCGGTACTATACGACGTGTCACATTAAACATCACTTTGGTTCAGACAAGCGTCTTGCACGTTGAGGTCTGTGGATCCCACATCGCCGGCAAGAGATATTTCCTTCCGGCGAGTCCACGGGCGTTGTAACTAGCACCGGTTGTTTTATCAACAAGGACCTGACCCGCGTAACCCGGATAAGAACCCGACCCGAATATACCAGTGCAAGCGGAGACAGCCTCAAGCGGTGCGGTCGCTGGGCCTTGGTAGTATCCGTTATTAAACGGATTCGTGACGGTGTTAGCTAAGAGTGTAGCGAGGTTTATGATCATCCCGTCAACACCAACGTCGCCGTTAGGCGCAACTAACGGCGGCGTTTGAGGTCCGTACATCGGTTGGTGAAACGGCCACGCGCAGTATCCAGGACACTGCGTCTCGGAGTTCCCAACCCACACGTAAGCTGCACCGCCGTTAGCAGCGCGTCGAGTTTTGGAAACAGAGGTTCCGTGGGACCCGCATCGGTTCATACAGAACTTCTCTACAGTAACGTCTTTCGCCGTTAAGACGACGGTGATGGAACGGAGACCGCCGTTAATTTTGGTGGATAGAGCACGGAGGTAAGGGTTCTTGAGTGATTTTCCGAGATGGTAGTTCTCGAGGAGAAGCTGTTTCCCGACGACGAGGGTTGAGGATCCTCCTTTGTATTTCTCCGTCGTCTTCCACCACGAAGCGACGGAAGGAGCGGCGGAGGCGGCGTGGGATGTGGCGTCTTTGGAGTTGAGTGAACGGATGAAGTCGACGATCACTGACCGTTGGGTGGGTGTAAACTTCCCGTACCAAATGAGATTAACTGTGACGTTTCCTTTCAAGAGAAGGCCGTTGTGGTATTTCAGAACAAGCGGCTGTTCCTCGACCAAAGCTACGGTGGAGAGACCAGCTGTGGTCGAGAGGAAGGCGAGGAAGATGGCAAAGTGGTAATTATAGGCCATTGAGATATACTAGCAGAGGATTTGTTTTTGGTTTATAGGATGTGTAGTGTGTGAGATAGAGAGGTATTTATACGAGGTTTTTTTTTTTTTGAATTAGAAGAGGAGTACGACAGCTGTAGATGCAAAGGTGTCATTGGCAGAGTGTGCCACGTGGGCGAGTTTGAATGGTAGAGAACGGGTGTGTGACAGCCTGTGAGGTTCTCTTTGAGTGACGTGGTAGTCTCCATAATGTGTATTAAATTAAGTGATGCTTAGCAGATAAATTTGTTATTAGTTGTTCATTAGTTTTATATTAGTTAGTTTAAATCTTATGACATACGCCATACGGAGAGATGGGCTCGTTCTTGCATATTTGTATAAACATCTATGAATCTTGCAGAAATAAAAGCACATAAAAAATTAGTTCTTAAGATAATTTTTCATGTTATAGTTTAAATAATCTCTTTAAACTATCATATAGAAGGTCTTAATAGGAACATGTAGGATAATTACGGAATAACTATGATACAATTCAAATAATAACAAAAATGTATAGATACATAAGTATTTTTTAAAATTTTTGTTATGATTCACGGTGGTGCAGTGTAGAACAGTCGGTTAGTCACTATTTGGAACCAAAATCTTAAAAATCATGGCTATGAAAAATTTGACGGTTTATAAATACAAAACGGGTTTAGTTTAATGCAAAAAACTAACTATATTTTTAGTGCAAGAAGAAATATTATTAATTAGACAAACTGGATACTTTAAAACTTTTTCTAGGTGGTCTTATTTTAATACCGAAGATACATTCGTTCAACACTTATCTATGGTCAAAACCCAGTTTTACGTTTTAGTTTTTAGCATATAGTGTTAAGTTCAAAGATAAATAATTTATTGGTCATTCCTTCCTTTATCAAAAGCATATGCCAAAAATTTCATACTCCCTCAGTTTTTAAATAAGTGTCACTTTGACACTTTTCATGGAGATTAAGAAAATGGAAAAATATATTAATGTACCCTCATTTAATGTTTAATTATTTGAATAAAATTGATTTTAAAAAACATCTATTGGTTATTTAAAAGGGTAAAAAAAAAATTATATGTGAAAAGTTGTATTGGAAATGCAAAGTGACACTTATTTTGAAACAAAAAGAAAAAACTAAAGTGACACTTATTTAGAAACAGATGGAGAGTATGTTTTTGGTCACCAGCCAACAACTAGACCTTTTTAAAAAGCTTTCGGTACCACTCTTTCCCACTCCTCGCATTATGGGCCACACCATGCGATCAATACGCAAATACATTGAACAGTAATGGTTTAGCCGTTCTAGAAGATGTCATTACGCGTTTCAATGTTTGCTTCAAAATGAATTTAAAGATTATTGTGTTTTTAAAACTAATTATTTAGGGAGGTTCTTATGGACATCAGGGTCGCCACTGAATTCGAGAAAAGGTATAGGGGACCTCCTGGTACCGCGTGATGATCGTTTTACTTGGGAGGAGGTCGTCTGCCTTTGGTTTTTACTTTTTTTTCTTTTATTAAATTTGGAGTATTTTAAACTTACAAAAAAATTGAGACTAATCTCTAACAAGAGGTGAAGTTTATGGATAATTTTTTTTTAAGTACATAACTGGACACAAAAATATAGATTCATATTTGTTTAGGCGTCAAAAAGTAATATAAATTAGTTTTAGACATTTGGATCAAATCTGAAACTTGTTATCATCCTAATTTTTTTTTATCATTCAACCATATTGTCTCGGACTATACATATTTACTTATGTATTTTTATTTTTATACCATGTACATATGTTGACTTATATATAGTTCAGGTCTATGTTTAGAACTATACGGTGCATTTGAGTAATCAGTGGTGAATATCTAGTGCTAGATACGCCTCTACGATGCGTATGAACCACGCCCTTACCAGTCCATTATTGCCTTTAAAATCTGTAGGCCACACTACTCCCTTGTTTCTTTCACCTTTAACTTTAACTTTATTTTGAAAAACTCTCTTTGATTTGTTTAGCAAAAAGCTAAAAAAATCTGGAATATTGTGTACTGAAGTTTTAAATATTTTAATCAGTGCAATATATAAGTGGACGGAATGCAAAAAAGTATTCATATATTATTCCACAAATCATATACACGTTTATAAAAAGGATTTTTCCTATAGTGGAGCTCGAATTCGTATCCGATTCAAAGAGCAATGTTAAAGTTTAAATTCACAACCATTTTTTTGGTTGGACGTGATCTACGATGTAGGTGAATTAGTGGGTCCCATGTTTTCAGTGTTTGTTCTCATTATTAGATGAAGAAACTACGTCACGTGTCAGAAAGTACTCCAGGTAATAGGATTCGAAGCAATCCACTTAACTCTTCTCCTCTATGTCTTAATTCGACACGTGATCTTTTTATCCTCCAGTTATGTGAAATCAAACTAATCTGCATGTTGTAACATGAAGATGTACCGTGTTACTTAACTCTTTAACATTTTAAAACATAATACGAATTTGCATCCTACTACGTACGTGTATGACATATATGACACACACGTGATCTTTTTATCCTCCTCCAGTTATGTGAAATCAAACTAATCTGCATGTTGTAACATGACGATGTACCGTGTCTTATAACTCTCTAACATTTTAAAACACAATATGAATTTGCATCCAACTATGTACGTGTATGGCATATGAATTTACAAAGGTAACTTGTGGTCTCGTGGTATGCTCCTTGTTTCCTAACATTGCAGCTCCGGGCTGGAAACTTAGTACTGTTAAATTTACCTTTGAACAAATCAGATTAGTCTAGAAGTATTTGAGAGATAAAAATTCAATATAATATTCACAGTTCAATTTCACTTGACCACCAAATATTTAACAAGTTCCACTGAAACTCATAGAATAATTGGTTGGTGGTAGCCGTCAAACACTACAGATAATTAAAGCGAAATCGATGGTAGACTTACATAAACAAAGTCAGTGTAAGAAAATGATTCTTTACTTTGATAACTAAGAATACTCGAATCTTCCATATATATAGTTAATGATTGGTGACAATAGAAAGACTACATTAAAATTCATAGTAACTTCGTATACCAACTCATATCATAATACTAGGAGCACTTTAAAAGAGAAAGTGGTTGAGCTGAATATAACATACATATCCAAAGTTTTTTTTGTTAGCCGACGTTCAAAAATTCACAAGGACCTGTACATTTCTTGAAACCTTTTCGGTTTATGTCACTGGATTGAGATTAATACATATAACCGGTGTCACGAGTATTGTTTTTCACAAAGATTACTTTTAACGAGAAATGAGTGAAACCATAATTACGACAAACCTATAAATAGACAAGGAAATTAATAAAGAAAATATCTAATCAATCAAATCAAAGAAAAAATGGTTTAAATAAGAGTTTTTTCTCACGTGCGAATAATAGGCACGGAAAGCGACAAAAACATCGGTGAAAAAGAGAGTGGAAACCACGCGCTATTCGGGCTATTATTTTTAATCTAGGCTTGTCCTTTCATATCACGCCACGTCATCTCTTTACGTGTAATTATATCCCCGTGATATTGATGTTGTCCTAATTACAAGACATTTCTGGATGGGCCGTCTTACGTGACCGATGCACACACTCATTTATTGCATTTACTATATAAGTTGTCAAATCTATAACAAAAATAAGGACTTCATGTTTTATGAAACTCGATTGCATAGTGTGCTAGGTACTTTGATTTGACCCGGAACGTAGCCTACTTACTAGTCCACATACTAATATACATGAGTCGGGTGGGTAAATTTTTAGAAGTTTGGTAATTAACTTGGCTTCTTCAAGAATTTGTACTTAGAATTTAAACGTGACTTGTTTAAAACAAGCATTTGCTACATCAAGTACTCGAGAAAAAAATTAGTATTTATGAATTACTTGATCTGATTTGTTAGTTGTTAAAATCAAGTACTAATTTTTAAAATATTTATTACTTCAAAATTACAAATAAATAAACTAAAGAATAATTTCTTACAAGAAAATTTGCCAACCTTTTTATCAAAGATATTTATTACAATCTAATTTTTATCTGATTTCAGATTCAATATAAACAATAGACAAGATAAGTTAAATATAATTTCTACAGACGAGTAGAAAAATAGGTAAATAACAAATAATGATAAAAATATTAAAAAGTATAAAGTTATTTAACACTTGAGTTATATTTGCAAATAATAAGATTTATTGATTTAATATCCTATTTAACAATCGAGAACTTGATTTTTAAGACAAAACGAAACAAATATGCCAATTAAAAAGAACCATGGTTCATTTAAATTTAACAAATTTCATTATCAATCTAGAAAAAAACTTATGTAATGTTACCAAAATAAAACAAAAAAATATTTTGAAACGAATAACAAGTATAAATGAGCCAGATAATTAATTCCTTTTAAAGACTTGGTACTTGATTTATACGTGCAAATGTTTGATTTGAAGTATTTGCTACTTGTTTGATTACACGTGAGTACTTAATGTTAGGAGGTAAATAATGCATGTCAAGTAGCGGGTAAGAGCTGAATAATGATTATCCGTGCCCAGCCCTTGATATAAGGAAGATCATACACGACTCATACTGATGATAATAAGTAGTTTTGGGGTGATTAGTCAACATAGTTGGCCGATGCGTTATAAGCATTCTTTGGTATGTATATATTCACGAATGGTAAAATGCACATTCCCTCCAGTGTCACTTTTGACTTTAAAGGAGGGTTTCGGCCTTAATAATGGGAAGATTTTGTAGGCCGACCCGACCCACTTTGGCTTATCGTGTGTTTATAGCTAGATGACAAGGAATAAAGGATCCACTAGGAAACAAGATTAGCACTGAAATGAATATCTCACGTAACGAACAATAGCCAATCCTAAGATGATTGTATTAAAACGATGAAGGTTTTAACATAAACTATTGGTTATATTTAACTTGCTATGTGGATTCATATTGTTTACATAGAGAAGGACGTTTATTAGTTGTTGATTTGGAGCCGTCGAGTAGTTGTGGATACAAAGACAATATTAACATGAATTACTAGACTAGAAATTACGGTTAGTTATTGACATCTGACTATTAGTAGACGCAATTATTTACTTCTTACAGTTACTGTGATGGCATGCTTAATAGTGAAAATGACAAAACAATAACTAAGCCTAATAACTTCAAAACTGAATTTGGATCTATATGAACATTTTCAAAAGATAAAGTCAACTTTTGTTGTCTTTCATATCACTTGAACCGACGTTTATTTTATTTTTGTTTTGAGTCACCCTACGTAAGTTTGCAGAGACGATAAAACTTTGCCAAAAAGATACGGAGAACAAATTATGTTTCATAAATAAATATCGAAAAATAGTTTTTATTTACTACCAATCAGGTGGAAAAGAAAGACCTCTTAAAGAAAAGAACAAACACTTTGATTACTATCATTTTGGTTTTAAATGGTGGGTTTTGGTTAGTGAATGTTTGCATCTGCATGGGATGCTAACCTATTCGTTCTTTCTTTTCAATGTGTTTGTGAATACGTATACGTTTTAACACGGCTAGTAATGCAGCAACAACACTAACAAAAACCAAATATATAACCAGATAACTAATCATATAATTTTTTAAAAATTTGTATAGCATATAAGAAAATCATAGACCACTCGACGCATTTTAAGTTCAGAGAAACAAATACACTCTTTTAAAAATCGAGCCATACAGTTTGTCGAAACCAATCCAAACGTAGCTTAACACCCACGTAACCATGATGAAGATATTATCAAGTTGATATTTTAAATTTTTTAGTCAGTGGTATTAGTTAGCCTTTTATTAATCAATAAAAATTTGTGACGAAACTTCGAGATTATCGTGCCGTGGATCAACCGACCAATTGATCGGGTTGATTTGGTCAGAAGACCAACCCTCCCTTACATGTATCGGTTCATATAATACGACCAACAAACCCAACACTACAAGAAAACTCGACATTTACTAGGACGGGTTTTCCTCGTTATTTCCTAGTAAAGGGACAGTTACTAGGAAATAACGAGGAAACGCGTTTCGTCGAAACACGTTCGTCGTAAAAGCTATTTTCCTCGTAAGGTCCTAGTAAAGTTTACGAGGAAGACTTTCCTCGTAAAGACGTGGTAACCTTTTCCTCGTAAGGTCATCGTAATTTTTTCTATTAAAACCGTAGTAAGATCTTCCTCGTAAGTTTGTAGTAAACTTTACGAGGAGTTTACTAGAACTCCTTACGAGGATATTACTTGGAACAGTTACTAGGATTTTGCTTGGACTTATTTTTCCCTAATAAAATATATTAATTATAAATATAAATAATTTTTTTTAAAAAAAAATCAAATTATAAATAAAAAACAAAATATTTTATAAATAGTTAAATAATATACAATTAAGTTTTAAAATTCAGAATATACAATTAAATTAAAAAAAAACTACGGATACGGATTATGTTCGTGAAATTGCCGAACGAACTCCTGGCTCGCTAAATCATGCTCCTCTCCTAAGTTGGTTGACGGCTGTGACTGTGACGGTGGATGATGTTGGGTTGGAATCCCCTCGCGTTCCCATCTCTGACGCAATATCTCCGCCAATTGCTGGTTTCCACCCGCCATATATTCGAGGACATCGTTGAGAGAAGCCATCTGCTCGGTGAGCGAAGCCACATGAGACTGCGTCGTCTGCAACTCCGAGCGCAGCTGAGCATTGGCATCATACTGCTGCTGAGCATAAGATGATGTCGCTGCAGAGACATCGTTAATCGAGCCAATCCCGACGATACGCCCCTTTTTCCTAGGGGCGACCTGTAAATAAAAATATTAATAACATTAAAAAAATTTAAATAAATAATAAAAATTAATAGTAAAACAAATTATTTACCTCCTCGTAAATCTTATCCACTTCAAGAGTGGATAATACGACTGGAGTCCCAGTCTGCTGAGTCAGCTGAGTCTGGCGTTCGTCAATTCGGGCAACAAAATCGTTGTAGATCCGCTCCGAAGCAGGATCTACAAACTGCCCAGCCTTGTTCCGGTGGGTCCTCTCGTAAAGGTCTTTCAGAGATGGAAGAACTCCAGTCTCTTTAGCCTAAAAGAAAATTTGAAAATTAAATTAAAAATTTGGAATATTCAAATTTTAAAAAAATAGTTGTTAAAAATCATCTTACCATGTCTAGACGAACTCCCGCGTGAGGTTTTCGACCCGTACTGTGCAGCATCTTCGTGTTGCCATACTCGTCTCTAGTCATGCGGTTGTCGGAGTTTGTGCTGGAGGTTCTGACCGAGTCCGGCAACCCCCAATAGGCAATGAGGCCATCCCACACCTCGGTTGTGAGGCAATCGGGTTTCCCGGCCTCGTAACCATCCACCTAATTTAAAATAATTAATTAGAATTAAAGTCAATAATAATTTTAAAACTATATATATATTATAATTTATAAATCTATACCTGATAGTCGCCCTTCCAGTTGTAGACCGTGTCGAGCAATCGTGTTTTAGCCTTGGCCTCAAACTCTGTCTTCACCAGCTGGTGAATCCCAAGAGACCAACGATACCTTTGCTGTAATTAACAAGAAAAAAAAAGAGACGGATTAGTTCAATAATATTAACAGTTTTAAATAATGAAAATAAATTAAGTTGATCATTAATTAAACTTACAGCGAACATTTTGAACCACGTCTTTTTTGTGTGGCTCGCCGTCTTCTTCCAGTTTGGAGCTGCATCGGGAAAGTATCCCTTGATACAGTCCGTGACGCTACTTCCGACACGATTGTCAACATTAAACCTGGAAAGACACAAAATAAATCATTAATTAGATTAATTTATAAATATTTTGTTAATTAAAAAATAAATTTAAAAAAACTTTTTTAAAATTAAAACATACCATAATACGTTTTTCCCATCCCGTCGGATATGATCTAACTCTAGCAGCCCTTCTCTGCCTGGAAGGGCCAAAATATCCTCCACCGTATACACCGCAAAGGGTGCGTTTGACGGCACCTGCAAATCGGGATGAACCCCGACCGGTGGAGGAGGAGGAGGAGGTGGTGGTGGAGGATCTCCCTGAGACTCGGGATGATCCGGAATCGAAGATGGACCGGGAGCTGACGAAGATGAACCCGGAGTATCCCGACGCCCAAATAAATCTCCGTAGTGAATCCCCCGATGATCAGGAGACCGATCAGATGACTGATCAAGAGACGTCGTCCTCTTACCAGCAGCCCTAGCAATCTTGTCCGCTCTAGGCATCTAAATAAAAAAAATAAAACATTAATTTCCCGTATCATTAAAAAAACAGTTAAAAAAGTAAATCAACCTAATCTAAATTCCCTAAACTATCCACCTAATCTAAATTCCCTAAACTAACCACCTAATCTAAATTCTCTAAACTAAACACTAACCTAACTACTACCTTTAGAGGATTCTGAGAGGAAGTTACTAGCAAATGCAAAATGGAACTGCTCGAGTTTATATAAGGAATTGGGTTTCCTCGTAAAACCCTAGTAACCTTTACGAGGAAATAGCTATGCCCGCTTCTTTTTCCTCGTAAGACCCTAGCAACTTTACGAGGAAATAGCTATGCCCGCGTTTTTTTCCTCGTAAGACCCTAGTAACACCTTACGAGGAAATAGCTATGCCCGCGTTTTTTTCCTCGTAAGACCCTAGTAGACTTACTACGGCCTTACGAGGAAAGGGTTTATAAAACCCTAAACTCAAAACCCCAAACCCCAAACCACAACTTTTAACTTATAAATCCCCAAACTCAAAACCCCAAATTGAAACAAACTCATAATAGAAGATTATCTTCTCTGGGAGCATTTGCCTAAGATATTATTACATATCTCTTAAGAAAAATTACTTTTAAGACATGTACTAATATCTTAAACAAAGCTCCCATAGATGATTATCATCTATGGTTTAGTGTTTTTGAGTGTGTTAGAAATGAATCACCAAAAGTGGTATTTATAGAAATTTTCGAATCTGTACGTTTCCTCTTAAGTTCGTAGTAATGTGTACATTTCCTCGTAATGTCGTAGTAAACCTTTACTACGAGTTTACGAGGAAATAGCTATGCCCGCGTTTTCTTTTACTAGGGTGTTACGAGGAAAGGGTTTGTAAATCCATAAATTCGAAACCCCAAACTCCAAACCACTAACTTCCATAACTTATACCTCTTCTACAACCAAACTTCCTTAACTCCAAACCTCTTCTACACCTAAACCCCAAACTCAAATTAATTTTTGTGATTTAACAAACTTAAAACATACACAATTATTCAAATTCATTGAAATTCATTTTTATGATTAAACAAACTTAGTCAACATACATAATTCATTCAGATTGATCATTTTCAACATCTGTAGAAACATCAACATTTTCGTAAAACTCGTCCTCAACACCGTCATCCGTTGTGTGATCAGGAACATCTTCGTATTCATGATTATGAGGATCAATGAGTAGGATGTCATTAATTTCTGCTTCAGGTTCCTCGATTTCATTGGTGTTTTCTTCTTGTAATGGTGGTTCTTCTCCAGTGATTATCCGTCCTCGAGGTGTAACTTTGATAACAGCTAACCAGTTTATTCCCGAGGTAGTAATCCGAGGGTATGGAATGAAGCAAACTTGATCTGCTTGGGAAGCTAATATGAATGGCTCGAATTTGTTGTACCTGCAAAAATTAAGACAACGTAAATTAAAATCAGTTCTGAAAACAAGCATGTGTCAAATAAAGAATTTTTGATTGTACCTTCGTCCACCATTAACATCAACTACACCATTTTTGTTAATCCGAACACCTCTGTTGACGACGGGGTCGTACCACTCACACTTGAAAATAACGCATTTCAGACCCATACCTGGGAATTGCACTTCATAAATCTCTTGCAAGATCCCGTAGAAATCTGTTTATCCTTTCACGCATATTCCATAATTATTTGTCGCCCGATGTCTACCATAGTCATAGGTATGGAAAGTATAGCCTCGGGTGAAATACATCGATGATGTAGTGACCTTTGCAATTGCACCTTGAAGTAGTTCGCGAAACCATGCGGGATACTCAGGATCGTCATAATCAACCTGCAACAAAAAGTAATATAAACTAGACATTAGACTTACTTTGTGGTAATGTACGTATGCATACAATTTAAGTAATAAATACCTGTTTCCTTAACCACTTAATAAAGTGTTGATCTTTCCTTTTGTCTAACTCAGTTGTCGATATACCAGGTATTGCTTCCTCGACTTGAGTCTTAAATTGGCTGTAAAATCATGCATATATGTTATGTTACGTTATATATTTAATATTGAAAAAAATATAAAGGTATGTTTATATATTTACCTTTCAAAATAATCAATCAGTGGATCCTCGCAATTAAAAAGAACATAAAGGGGTGCACTATGGACGTCTTCATCACTCGACCACCATCATCATATCTTCTTGGAGCTCGTTTTCTTGTACGTACTTTCGGTGCAAAGTAGTACGATGTGAAATGTGATGTTTCTTCCGTCAAACTTCCCGCAACAATGGAACCTTCAACTCTTGCTAGGTTTTTGACTTTTCCTTTCAAAGTTTTCATGGCCCTTTCATACTGATACATCCATCCAAAATGCACGGGTCCACGAAGTAATGCCTCATACGGGAGGTGGACAACTAGGTGTTCCATGACGTCGAAAAAAGTAGGCGGGAATATTTTCTCCAAGTTACAGATTAAGACAGGGATGTTTTCATGAAGTTGTTGGACAACTTCCACTTTAAGAGTGCGGGTGCTCAGATCCCTAAAAAATGCTCCAATTCCTTATATATATACAATAACAAAAATTATCCACATTAGTATATATATATCTATATACATATAGAAATAAATTAATCATGTCATCGTAATTAATTACCTGAAAGTGCTTCATGTACTTTTGTCGGTAGTAGCTCCGCAAACGCAAAGGGAAGTAGTCGCTGCATAAAGACATGACAATCATGGCTCTTCATCCCGGAGAACTTTTGCCCTTTCTCAACACATCTTGAGAGATTTGAAACATACCCATCAGGGAACTTCACTTCTGAAGCCACCCAGTTGAACAACACAGACTTTTTTTCTGATGACAGTCTGAATATTGGAATTGGAACTTGCCCATTGCTTTTTATATGTAGCTCACTCCTTGAGCAGATATCGGGTAAGTCCAACCTTGATTTTACGTTGTCTTTCGTCTTCCCTGGGACATTCAATATAGTGTTCATGATGTTCTAAAAAAAGTTCTTCTCTATATGCATCACATCGAGGTTGTGGCGCAAAAGAAGATCTTTCCAATATGGCAACTGCCAGAATATACTCTTCTTGTGTCAATTGTGCTGAACACCATAAAAATCAAGCATATTACTGGGAGCATGCCAATTCCCACCATGAGGAGCTGTTTCTAGGGCACCGTAGTGATCGATTTGCGCTTCGATTTGTTCTCCAGTTAAGTATGGAGGAGGAGTGTCTCTGACAACCTTTTTGTGCCTGAACAATTTCTTGTTTCTTCGGTATGGGTGGTAAACGGGAAGAAATCGACGGTGACAATCGAACCAACTAGTCTTCCTACCATGCTTCAACTGAAACGCATCTGTCATTCCATTACAATATGGACAAGCTAATCTCCCATGTGTAGTCCACCCAGACAACATACCATATGCAGGAAAGTCACTTATGGTCCACAAAAGCATCGCTCGCATCGTAAAGTTTGTTTTCCTTGAACAATCATATGTCCTCACCCCTGTTGACCACAAATCTTTCAACTCTTTTATCAGTGGTTGTAGAAAAACGTCGAGAGATCTTTTTGGATGTTTTGGACCAGGTATTAATATGGTCATGAATAGAAACTCTCGTCGCATGCACATCTCCGGTGGCAGGTTATACGGTGTAAGAAAGACCGGCCACAATGAATATTGTCTCCCAGACATTCCAAATGGACTAAATCCATCAGTGCATAATCCTAGATACACATTCCGGCTATTGCTAGCGAAATGTGGATGTACATTGTTAAAATGTTTCCAAGCTCTTGCATCTGATGGATGAGTCATCTCTCCATCCGTCTGAGTATGCTCGGCGTGCCATCTCATCCCTCCAGCAGTCTCCTCAGATTGGTACAATCTTTTCAATCTGTCTGTGATTGGTAGGTACCACATCCTTTGGTACGGCACCCTATTACGCCCTCGACCTTGCGGTTTGAATCGTGGTTTCTTACAAAATCGACATTCTTCTAACTTCTCATCATCTCCCCAGTAAATCATGCAGTTGTCGATGCAAACGTCAATCGTCTCCGAGGGCAACCCAAGACTATATACCAATTTCTGAATCTCATAATAAGATTCAGCAGACACATTGTCTTCTGGCAAATACTCTTTAAACAAGTCTGCCCATGCATCCATACATTTTTCAGGTAGATTGTGATCGGTTTTAATACTCATCATTCTAGCAGCCAACGACAATTTAGACAGACCTTCTTTACAACCACTGTAAATTGGCTCATTCGCAGCTTCTAACATTTCATAAAACTTTTTTGAATCTAGGTTAGGTTCTTCAACTTCATCATCATCATGAGTTACAAATGCATCACCTACCATATCATGAACCCTATCACAATCTACCATTTGTTCCTCCTGGTGATGATAACTAGTTTCATTACGCAAATGATCTACCGGTTCAACTTGCAAATTCCTACTACTGCTAGCTTCATCATTCCTACAACTAGCATCTTCTCCATGTTGATACCAAATATAATAATAAGGCATGAACCCTCTATTTATTAAATGCTTCAAAACACTTTCACGAGGGCCTAATTTTGTATTGCAGCATTTCCGACAAGGACAAAACATCTTACCACTTTCCTGTGTGAGTGGTGTAGAATCTGCTTGATGCATAAACGTCTCCAACCCTTCGAGATATTCTGTCGTCACCCTCCCGTTATTATCTCTGTGTGAATACATCCACTTCCGCAACTCGAAAATATTTCCCGGGCCAGACATTTTTTTGTGTTCGATCAAGCTTATAGCTGATTATTTTTTTGTGTGTTTCAAATGAATCACAATTGTGGTATTTATAGAAATTTTCAAATCTGAGCATTTACTAGGAAATTGCTAGGAAAAGTAGGTACAAAATTTAAATTCGATATTTTCTATCTAGTTCCTCTTAATTTCGTAGTAACAAAACTCGTTCCTCTTAATTTCGTAGTAAGCAATTACTAGGACTTTACGAGGAAACTGCTTTACTAGGAAATAGCTATGCCCGCGTTTTTTCCTCGTAAAGTCATAGTAACATTACTATGACTTTACGAGGAAACTGTTTTCTCGTAAGTGTACGAGAACCTTACGAGGAAACATGGTTTCCTCGTAAATTCGAAGTAAACTCGTAGTAATTTTACGAGGAATTATTTTCCTAGTAAAGTTTCCTAGTAAATGCTTAATTTTCTTGTAGTGCAACTATCATCATGTCATACTCATCATACCTTATCACTAAGACTAAAGAGTCAACTTCCTTGGCATCTTCCCGATCATTGTGATAAGAGTTGGGCAATAAACATTATCTACCGTATATTTATATCTACACATATGGAAACGTGACTTATTTTTTTTTAAATTTGAACTATTCTTCGATTTATGCGTGTCAAACTTGCGCAGACCATACTAATCTTTTCTGTATCGTTCTAATTTTATCGGATGTCTTCGAAAAGATCATGAGATATTCTGCTCGAGTGATCGTTGGGACGAAACTAATATTATATGCTATAGTTTCGAGTCCGGAGATTATAGCTTTGAACCGTGAATAATTAAAAGAAAAGAAATGTGACTTATTTTGAAGAATAAACCACATTTGTTTATCTTTCGAATTGATTTTGGTGTCAGCTGTTCGGTACAATCCGGTTCTATTCAAGAAACAGATAAGGCCCTTTTATATAGAAGCCCATTATATTAATAAGCCCAGTATGATTTTTTTGGAACACCAAGCCCAGTATGATTTAATAGTCTTTTTTTTTTTTTTGTGTGACAAAATCGAAAGAGAGACTCACAAATCGATTCTCGTGAAATGTAGAACACGAAGAAGAAGACGATCGGGAACTCGAGATGAACAATGCCAGATCGATTCTCGTGCATCGAGTGAATCAGAGAAATGTAGAGTACGAGGAAGAAGACGATCGAGATGAACAATGCCAAAGTGAACGTAGCTAGTAATCGCTTGAGAGCTGATCGAGTGAGAGTCAAACACTATCGATAAACTTTCCAGAAACCTTTTTTCACATCGTGGAGTGATGTAGTGCGTGACGAAAGCTTCGCAAGGTGTTCGTCAAATCGAAAATATTATTTTTTTTTAAATAGTCGAGAAGAAGGAAGCGTAGGCAATTTCGATTACGACTCTGATTTTTGCTCTCTCTCTCTATATATACATTAGAGAGACGAAGATAAAGATCACACCGAGAGTAAAGCAGAGGAAGTGAAAACACTATGGCTCTGAAAGGGATTCTAGGTTTTGAATACGGAGTAGTTCAGGCGCCACTAGGACCTGATATCTCCGGTCCAGAGCTTGTAGCTGCCGTCGCTACCGCCGGAGGAATCGGTCTTCTCCGATGTCCTGATTGGGTAACTAATTAAACTCCACTATGTTTTCAGGACTAATACTTATATAAATATTGTTTTGATTGTTGTGGATCAAATCAGGAGTGTCCTGATTACGTGAGAGAGATGATAAGGAAGACAAAGACGTTAACTGACAAACCATTCGGGATTGGTGTTGTTCTTGCGTTTCCTCATGATCTCAACGTGAAGGCAATCTTGGAAGAGAAGGTTGCTGTGTTGCAGCTTTACTGGGGTGAATGTTCTAAGGAGCTTGTGGATGATGCTCACCGTGCTGGAGTCAAAGTTGTTCCTCAGGTAAAAAAGTTTTGTTTTTTTGATGGATGTATCAGCAAGACTGATACTTAGTTATATTTTGAAGGTGGGGAGTGTTGAAGAAGCTAGAAAGGCTGTTGATGTAGGAGTGGATGCGATTATTGTTCAAGGGCATGAAGCAGGAGGGCATGTTCGTGGGAAGGTAAGCCTAGTTTTTTATAACTCTTATTTTAACTGTTTGAAATTATCATCATCATCGTTTTTTCTTCTTTCAGGATGGTCTCTTTTCCTTAGTGGCAAGAGTAGTTGATCTGGTTGGGGAGTGCGATATCCCGGTTATCGCTGCTGGAGGAATTGTGGATGCACGTGGTTGTGTTGCAGCTTTGTCACTTGGTGCTCAAGGTGTCTGTCTTGGCACAAGGTGTGTGTTCTTTTTTTTTTCTCCACATGTTTTCACAAGTTTGGTAAGCTTATATGAGTTACATGATTTGTTTTAGGTTTGTGGCGACTCATGAGAGCTATGCACACCCAATATACAAAAGGAAGTTGATCGAATATGAGAAAACCGAGTACACAGATATCTTTGGACGTGCAAGGTGGCCTGGTGCTCCACAACGTGTTCTGGAGACGCCTTTCTTCGATGACTGGAGATCTCTTCCTGCCGACGAAAATGAAGTTAACCAACCTATTATTGGACGTTCCACCATACATGGCGTCGTAAGTTTCATTTTAGTAAGGTTTCCTTTTCCTTCTTCTATGGTCTTGCACTGATGAAACAAGGGAATGTCACTACAGGAAAAGGAGATAAGACGATTTGCAGGAACTGTACCCAACATGACAACAACAGGTGACTTAGAGAGTATGGCGATGTATGCAGGCCAAAGCGTAGGCCTCATCAAAGATATTTTACCAGCTGGAGAGGTAGTGAGAAATCTTGTGGAAGAAGCTCAGCTTCTGATCCTCAAAAAGTTCAACAATGCTACATGATGCAGTTGTAGCCTCATATCGTGAGAAAACAAAAAGTTTACTGCTTTTGGAATCGGATGTGGATGGTATCATCTTAGTATATATAATAAGGTACCCCTTCTGGATATCCTGTGTTGTTTTCTGTCGAGAATTATAGTGCTCTTATTACTTTGTAATCTTCTTATATAATAAAGTTGGGTTTTTTTTTTCTCATTTGAGGGAAAAATGCCACGTGTTATCTCTAAAACCCAAAATTTTCTCTAAGACTTTTAATGGACCAAACCATCTCTACGTTTATTGCAAATTAAAGTATAATATCTGGTTTGCATATGTGCTGCTAATGTTTAAAAATATCTTTGACAAAAAAAAAAAAAAAAACACTTATGTTAATTTAGTAAATCAGTTTGCAAATGGGCTGCTTGGCCTAAAACTAGCTGGCCTTATTTAATTACGAGATGATCGATAGAGAGACAAAAAGATTTAAAATTCACCAAAGTGGGGAGGTAAAACTTGAGAACGGCGGCGAGGTAAACAGGAGCACCGAATCCATACGCATGCATAACAACCCTTCTTCAAATTACGAGAGATACAACTGACGGGAAACTGGAGACCAGCCTTGACCGACATGGAAACACTATTCTTCCTCATGCACCTCTCACCGGCTTCGCTGCTGTGGTGACTCCATCAAAACCAAACAGAGTCTTAAACCGTGTTCTAAAACTCCGTAGCGTGGCTGATTTTGCGGTTCAGATTACTGTAATCGGAGCTATGGCATGGCGAGTTTGTGCTGATAGGCAACATTAGGCCGTGAGACGAGACAAGTTGTCTTTGTTTAGACTTAGAAGTGTCGAATGCAGCGAGTAATCGGCGTTGGTTGCGACCGTTTCAGTTTTCGGTGGCTTGATAATGAACAAGATGACCACGTGCTTTCAAAGTTTTTTTGGGATTTAAATTTGTTTTCTTAGTGGCCCATTAACAATAATTTTCAAAGGCACAAATCAATAATTAATCATATTGTATCTATTTTTTATTTTAATGTCCATATAATTTATATATATAGCATCTTTTTAATATAAACTTTATATCACTTAAGTTATAATAAAAGTTTGTCTAACAAAATTTATTTTTCGATGTTTTTTGAACAAATATATCTAAAAAGAATCATTCAGAATTACTTATCAACTACTTCCCAATTTATTTCTAATTATTTTTGTAACTTGATAGGCCGAATATCCTCACACCTAACGTAATCTCACACACAATTCTTACAAACACAAGTACTCTCCGTTTTTGGTTTTATGACGATTTACGATTTGCTTAATATGATAACTCAGCAGCCAGCAACATGTCATATACCGTCTACTGCCACGCTAGCAAACCGAGTCTTGTTGAAGTTACCTATTCATATATATTGTATTTTTTTAGTTTTGATACAACGATAGGTTCTTACACGATGTTGATGATGGGCAGATATATTAATTTACTAAACATGGGGAAGCCGGAAAGGAAGGAAAGATATAAAACACTCGAGTAATCAGCTGTAGGATTCATCCCGCACACTAAAGAAGCATTATCTTTGTTTAATTAACCCAAAGAAGCAATATATTTACGTTTTACTTATATTCAATTACAAAGATTAAAAGCCTCAAAAGTTGATCAAGAAACAGAGTTTGAAATATTCAATTGTAATCTTCTAAGCTCCATAACAAAACTTGAAGCAACATTAATGGCTGCAACCAAAGCTTCTTGGAGCTCGGCGTTCACAAGGTCATAAGAACACATCTTTTTGAGAATCACATGATGACGCTCCTGAAGCCTCGCCACGTTCTCTTCCGCAGCAACCAAAGCCACATTCAGTAGCTTTAGATTCTCGACATCTCTGCCTCAAAATGGAACTGAGAGCAAAAACAAATGACCCTGAAAGAGCATTTTATTGTAGAAAGAATCATTATACTTCTATAAAAACTCATGCATAGAATGTGGTTTGATAAAAGATGAGAAATCATTGAAGAAATATTATATTATAGTGTAAGAATTACTTTAGAGAAATTGTTATTCTTTAATTTTTTATGGAACATTCTTCTACAACTTCAAAGGTTCATGTGATCGTTGCGTTTCATTGTCTCTAACCGCTAGCCTCTGGATCTGTCTATCTTTTTCTCCAATGAGACAATCTATTGGATGTCTCATTTGATTATACAAATCACTAACATTCCGCGCGTAGCGCGGACAAACACCTAGTTACTTATACAAACATACCTATTATAGTATTTAATAATATATAGCTATTGCAGTCTTCTCCCACATCTTCATTTCATATTCAGTTTCTATAACTAATCATGGCACTACAAGAAAACATCGCGATTCTGAGGGAAAAAATCGTCGGTATGTCGTCGGAATTAAGGAATTCCGTGGACATACCGACGACAACGGTCGTCGGAAATATCTCCTCGGAATTTCACATTTCCTCGGAATTTCCTCAAAAATTTCCGAGGAAATTCCGAGGACCGTATATTCCGTCGGAAATTTCCGAGGAACGGGTTTCGTCGGAAATTTCCGAGGAAATTCCGAGGACCGTATATTCCGTCGGAAATTTTCGAGGAACCGGTTTCGTCGGAAATTTCCGAGGAACACTACTTCCTCGGAATTTCCTAAAATGTGATTTTTTTTAGCAAAATTATAAATTATTTTATTTTTAATTAAAATTCGAAAATATAAATTAAAATTTTAAATTGAAAATATATTAGATAATAGTTAGAGTTGTACAAATAAAAAAAAACATTTAGAGTTTTCGAAAAAAAAAATTACGGGAACTGCTCGTTCGGGTACATCCTCTTCATCATCTCCATCATGCGCTCGTTAACCCTTCTCGTTTCCTCCCATCCCTTTTCTTGTTCCGCCATTTTCGCCTCCCGAACCACCAGAACCTCGTGCAACGGGACGACGAGGTCGAGATCGACTCTGATCACCAGTAGACCTATAAATTAAAAAAAAGATTTAGAAATAGTTTTAATGACACTAAAATCTTAAAATAGGTTTTAATCACAAATTGTTTTTAAAAAAACTTGTAATAATTTAGAATTTCATCACAAAAAACCTTTTAATAAATAGGAAAATACTTTATTAATTTAAAAAATAGTTTTAAATCACAAAAAAATTTCAGTAATATAAAAAACCTTTTAATAAATAGGAAAAAACTTTATTACTTTAAAAAATATGGTTTTAAATCACAAAAAACTTTTTAATAAATAGGAAAAAACTTTATTAATTTTAAAAATAGTTTTAAATCACAAAAAATTCAGTAATATAAAAAACCTTTTAATAAATAGGAAAATACTTTATTAGTTTAAAAAATAGTTTTAAATCACAAAAATAATTATAATTTCCGAAAATTAAAATTTCAGAAAATTAAAATTGATAATTTCCGAAAATTAAAATTTATAAATCAACAACAACAACAACATAATCAACACAAAAACCAACTAATTCCCCTATTTACCAATCACCCTAACAAAATCACAATCTAAAACATCTAAAATCCTTAAAACTAAGTTCAAATCCTAATCAAAATAACTAAGGATGATGGAGATTAAGGACTTACATGATTTGGAATGAAATAGAGGAGATTTGAGGAGGTTTCGCGGCTGAGAATCGAGATAGAGGGGGAGAGCTTTCGCGGCGGTCGAGAGGAAGAGAAGAGAAGAGAAATGAGGAAGAAGAACTCCCTAGGGTTAATAAAACCAAAAATTCCGACGGAAAAGGGGTCCTCGGAATTCCGTCGGAATTTATTAATTTAATTTTCGCGAAAATGTTTGGCGGTTTGAGTTCCCGGGTACTAAAAATTCCGAGGAAATTCCAACGGAAATTCCGACGGACATATGTTCCTCGGAATTTCCTCGGAAATTCCGACGGACATATGTTCCTCGGAATTTCCTCGGAAATTTCTGAAGAAATTCCGAGGAAACATTGTTTGAGGTTTCAAAACCTAAACTTTTGATACGATAAATCATTCATTGAACAATTTGATAGATTGTCAATGGATAACATGACAATAGATGCCTATAAACCATGAAATTAAAGAATTATTAAAACGAATACACATATTGTCGTTTCTGTTCATTAAAGTGTATAAGTGTTTATGTTGTAGTTTAAAGATTTCGTTTATACAATCGGAAAAGTGTCTATAATTTGGGTACACACTATTTTTTGAATTCATAATCAATTCAAAACACTAACAAGGTTTATACAAGTCTTATTCAATTCGTAAATCGCTGTTTTCGGTTCCGAAACCCTGTTTCGTCGGAATTTCCTCGGAATTTTCCGAGGAAATTCCGTGGAATTTCCGACGAATGCTTGTTTTCCTCGGAATTTCCTCGGAATTTTCCGAGGAAATTCCGAGGAAATGAAACCCTGATATCAAATCCCTAAAATTCGATTATTCGGACATATGTTCCTCAGAATTTCCTCGGAATTTTTATATTTAAAAAAAAATCCTATACTACTCTGTTTCAGAGTCACCATATTCATAATCTGTTTCAGAGTCACCATATCCTCGGATTTTCGTTGATTTTTTCCGAGGAACGCATTTTCCTCGGAAAGTCCTCAGAATTTTCCGACGGATCTACGCTTCCTCGGAATTTCCTCAGAATTTTCCGACGGATCTACGCTTCCTCGGAATTTCCTCGGAATATTCCGAAGAAATTCCGAGGAACCACGAAATTTTTGTTTCCTCGGAATTTCCTCAGAATTTCCACGGAATATTCCGAGGAACTCATTTTCCCTCGGAATTTCCCTCAGTATATTGATGTTTTCTTGTAGTGTGGGAACCTCAATAGTTTCATAGCTTTATTTATTAAAAGATGTGACACTTGTTGCAGCTCTCACAAGTATGCTGCAGACATATCATTACATGATTTATAATTACACATAGATAAAGAAGATGTATACGTAGTAAACGTTTAGGTAGTTATTTGCAGACAAGCTACTTATATTGAACAGCCTTCAGAGCACAAACTTTGTCGCATATATGTCGAATTCCTCAGATGATGTTAGCAGTGGCTCCTACAAGCAACACATGAAGGAAAATGTTCAGTCATTAAGAATAATGCAAGCCTCTGGGTACTACAAGTTTAATTACATACCGCAGTCTCAACAGGGCTTTTGTAGTTTCCATCACTGGCGAGGCGAGACTGGGCCTCGCGTATAGCAGAACACATAAGGTTAAGCAGGTGACCGTAGGTGGGAGCTGGTCCGGCTGTCTTCACAGCCTTTATGAAGCTATAAGTCATGGCTCCTGCGTTCTTTCCCGTGAAGACCTAGCAACCACGCAATGGTACAGGTTAACATACAGAGATGTATTGTAAGATGATGAGATTATAGAAGTTTTTTGGGTCGACGAGCTATTTCCCCACGAGAACTATCATATAGCATCAGATTCCCACCAAACTATGACCTAGTGTGAAATCTCCATGATTTGAAAGTTATAAACGTATTTCTCTATGAATTAACAATTCCGAATGTATTTCTCTCCGAACCGATACTTCGAAACTTAATTATCCATAGATCATGATTTTAATTGGTTTATTATTAACCAAATAGTTTAAATTGACTAAACCAAACCAAAATTCATTTTAAACAATTTTTATTAAATAATATTGTTTCTCTTCTTGTTGAAATTTCAAAATATATATTTTTTGAATTTAAAAAAGCTTTCTTAAAATTTTCTATATTTTTGTGTTTTTTTTTAAAATTAAAAAAAACATTTACATCAAGATTTTATTTTTACAAAACTTAACAAATTACAATGAACAAATAAGCTCATTAAATTTTTGTGTGTTTTTAAAATTTGAAAGCAATTTTTTTTTTGATAAAGTATATGTAAAAACTCTATGTTTTGTTGAATTTTGACGTAAATAATTTTTTTATCAATAACATAAAAATTATAAAATTATGGATATTAATAATTTTGCATACAACGCCACAATTTAATAACTTTCAAATGATTTACAAATCTTGGTTTTGTATACTTTAATAATTGTAAATTACAATTTTTATTAAAGAATATTTTGCTTTTTTTTAAAAAAATTTTAAAAAAATTACATCAAGATTTTATGTTTACAAAATTTAATAAATTATAATGAACAACTAAGCTTATTAATTTTTTGCTTTTTTAATAAAAAGTTGAAAGAAAAAAATAAATTTTGACAAAAAAAAATTCATCAAGATTTGATTGTTATTAAATTGTGGTGTTGTATGTAAAACTAATAAATATCCATGATTTTATAACTTTTTATGTTATTGATAAAAAAATGATTTACATTAAAATTCAACAAAACCTAGATATTTGACATATACTTCTATCAAATTTTAATTTATGCTTTCAAATTTCAAAAAACACAAAACTTTCATAAGTTTATTTGGTCATTGTAATTTTATTAAATGTTGTAAACATAAAATCTTGATGTAAAAATTTTAATTTTAATTTTTTAAACGCAAAATATAAAAAAAATAGGAAATCTTTTTTGAATTCTAAAAATATATATTTAAATTTCAACAAGAAAATAAACAATATTCTTTAATAAAAATTATTTAAAAAGAAATTTTGATTTGGTTTAGTAGATTTAAACTATTTGATTAATAATAAACTAATTAAAACCATGATCTATGAGTGATTAAGTTTCGAAGTATCGGTTCGGGAAATATACATTTAGAATTGTTAATTCGTGGAGAAATACTTTTATAACTTTCAAATATGGATATTTGACACTATGTCATAATTTCGGGGGATTATGATAGTTATCGTGGGAAATAGTTCGTCGACCCAAGTTTTCTTAAAAACTTACTGGAGTGTAACCACTGGCTTCATGATCATCACAAGCACTGAAACAGATAGCTGCTCCACCACCTGTTCCTTTGTACGTTCTCCCTGATGTTTGATGTTCCCACTCATAAAATCCATTCCTGTTTTTTCAAACACACACATACACACCCCACAGTTTTGTTTACTCAGATACGGTCAAGTGGATTAGAGGAGAACGGTTTATTAGTTTACCTCTCCATCCTGCAAACGGAGGGTAAGTCAAGGACAGTCCCGCTGTTACAGGCGTCTATGACAGCGTGAAGCTTAGCTCCATGGACGAGTGGCCTCACGAGTGTCTTGTTAATCTCATCATCGATGATTTTTCCTTCTGTCTCATGGTCTAAAGGGCACAGAGCTTCATCTTGACCATCGAACTCGTCTCCATTGTAGTCCTTCTGCTGAGATCCATGACCAGAGTAATGGAACACAAGTGAGTCCCTTGCTTTGTTTCCTGCAACTAACCATCTCATCGCCTTTCTAATGTTCTTCTTGGTCGGTATTCTCTGCGGGCTGGCTTCATCTTCTGCAACAACAACAAACACTCATCATCAGGAAAAAGAATAAAGAAATTTGCTATAGAGAACTGGAGAAAGAACAACCTGTGAGCATGAGAATAGAGTCAATAGGGAAACCCATTTGCTGAACCAAGAAAGATCTCATGGACTTTGCATCACTGATGCAACCTTTCAAGCTATAGCTTTTCCCCTTATAGTCCAGGCCGCACAAGACAGCTCTCTTCTTCCCAAACGGGGAAGGAAGAGGCTCGAGAAGCCTCGGTGGTGGTGGTGGCTGAGCCAATATTTGCGGTTGCTGTTTCTGGAGTTTATGTTGTCTACGTAGCTGTTGAAGCCCTTGAAACATGCGGTTCGCACCCCGAGCTAAGTCCACGAGCGAGGAGAGCTGCGTGACGGTATGGCAAGTTGTGCATTGGATGGAACTAACTCCTGGTTGAGCCCACATCCATCTACCACAACGGCACCGTACTTCTCTCCCGCTAGCCATGATTGAGGTTTGTGTTTGTCTTGTGTTTCTTTGGCTACGTCAGACGCAAGAGTGATGAGTTTTTATATTAGAGTTGTGTATATTCGTAGCTATCTACTGAAAAGACATGTAGAATGTGGATTCCTCCACGTAGGTAGATCAGTTATTCGTACGCTACATATAATAGTATAATACTAACGGAATATGATTCTATGAAAGAAAAAAACAGAAAAATAATATGATTCGATTGATCACTCTCTCTTATAGTTATATGTAAGCAAACATCACTCATGTTGTGCTTTTTCTTTTCTTCAAAATATTCTCAAGTGTTTTGTGGGCCTTAATTTGACCATCTAGTACAACACAAGCCAAGTTCGATTGTGATTATTGGAAGTATACAATGAAGGACATGTCACATGTCCCCATATTATATCTCTTTCCGAAAACTAGATCTACCGAAAACGAGCGAATCAAAGTCAAGTAATCATGAAATATAATGGTTACGGTGCATATTCATTTATTTGGATTTGATTTGCTTTTGGTTTGGCCTGATCATAATAACCTATATGGACTTATTTTCAATGCACACAAAATGTGATGTTGAAATCTTGAGAAAACCCCATATGACATTTCTAATGAGTTATTTTTTTTTTTTTTTGTGAATCATCACAATGTAAAGAGCAAAATCTGGCGAGAAGAATCACACCAGTCAGAGGAAGAGCAGCTTAATGAACCAAATCTAAACCAGAATTCAATACAATCACGTTCTATACCAATCGTTACTAAACCGGTATGATCAGTTGGATTGTAATTTCCTTTTTCTTTGGTTTAACGCTACTTTTATTATCGAAGGGCATAATCGTAATTGGCAACAAGTTATAGGGCCGAGGCCCTTAAAATAGCCCGTCTCTCTCTCTCTTGTAGATTTCATTATTTTCACAGGCCACAACAAACCCTAATCTCACTCACTCCTTGCCTCTTCCACTCGCTCCGCCGGTGGTAAAACCATGTCGCACTTCGGAAGGTCAGGTCCGCCGGACATCAGCGACACCTACTCTCTTCTCGTCCTCAACATCACCTTCCGTAATCTCTCTCTCTCTCTCTCTCTCTATCTCGACCTCGTTGTGACACTGGTCATGGTTATCATGGTTTTCTGAGAGATTTAGGGTTTTATTCTGTGTTGTGCAGGTACTACTGCAGATGATCTCTATCCTCTATTCGCGAAGTATGGAAAGGTCGTGGATGTCTTTATCCCCAGAGATCGAAGGTCCAATTTTCGTTTTCTCCCTGTTCAATTGTGAAATTAGGGTTTCGTTATTTGTGTTTCTGTGATTGAATCAGCTTTTTTAATGGATGCGTATTCTCAGGACTGGTGATTCGCGTGGTTTTGCATTTGTTCGATATAAGTATAAAGATGAAGCTCACAAAGCTGTGGAAAGGCTTGATGGTAAACTTATCAAGTTCTTTTCTTTTTTTACTTGGTGATTGTATGTAATGTTCAATCTCATGAAGGTTATATCTTTCGTTGCAGGACGAGAGGTCGATGGCAGAGAAATTACTGTTCAGTTTGCAAAGTATGGCCCTAATGCTGAGAAGATGTAAGCTTCTTTCTTTTCTATTGATTGTTAAATGTCTCTTAATGCTTATTGGCATTTAAACTGAGTTCACTCAGTTTCATACAAGTATTAAGTTTTTTTTCTTATAATCAGATTTACTATTTACTTGCTTGTATGAATGGTTCCCCCTTCTCTGAGGAAAGGTGCTTATGTAATTGTAAACTATCATTTCAGTTCCAAAGGAAGAGTTGTGGAACCACCTCCAAGGTCACGAAGGTCAAGAAGCCGTAGTCCTCGAAGGAGCCGTAGCCCTTATAGACGCCGTAGTCCTAGGAGAAGCCGCAGTCCTCGCAGGAGGTTAGTTTTTTCTCTACTCTATTATCTAATGACGGTGAGGTGAGAGTTCGTGGCTGTATTATAGTGTTACTCTGATTAGCTTTTGTTACTTGATTAATCAAATTATTCCACATTAACTGGACAAGTCTGAATAATTCTAATCGAGCTACTTAAATTTTTAGGTCCCGAGATGATTACAGGGAAAGAGACTACAGGAAGAGGAGCAGAAGTAGAAGCTATGAAAGGCGTGATAGGCATCATGAAAAAGATAGAGATCATCGCCGTCGCAGTAGGTCTCGTAGTGCCAGCCCTGATGACAAACGGAGAGTCAGAGGCCGTTATGATGATGAGAGACGCAGTCGCAGTCGCTCCTTGAGGTCTCTTCCTTTTTCTTTTTCATGTTTCTATGTAAAAGTGTTTCTGATCCCAACTCTTTGATATGCAGTGCATCTCCTGTTCGCCGCAGCCGCAGTCCTAGAAGTTCCCCATTAAAGGCCTCTCCTGAAAGACGAAGCAAAGAGAGGTCTCTATCTCCTGCATCCCGCAGCCGTAGCCCAAGAAGCCCTTCCTTGGAAAAGGCCTCTCCTGAGAGGAAGAGCAATGATAGGTCCCCATCTCCGCGGGACACAGCTCGTAGTCAGTCTCCTAATGCGGAGGTGGGCTAAACGCATTCATAGCTTTATATATAGATCACCAATGAAAAGTTGATCTTCTAATTTTGTTTGGTTATATCACTTGCAGGAATAACCGCATACTTGTGATGGAGACATGGTGTATCAAAACATGTTTTGCTTGTATTGATGATGTTTCATCTTCAAGCATGGGAACTTCTACCCTCTGTAGTATTGGTTGAATTTCCGTAGGTGCTCTAAACTACTACTGTGTGTTTGTTTTCCTGTTATCTTTCGTGTTTATTGACTTGATACTTCCTTAGTTGTCTATGTGCAAGGATTATTGTGTTTGAGATTTTACATCTTTAATAGACTGGTCTAGTTGAATCTTCTTTGTTTTTTTCTGTCAAGTTGCTAATTCCATGGCTTGTCTTGAATTTTTTCTAGTCTGGTTCGAGAAAAGAATTGACTTGGGAAGATGGCTCAACAATGTTGAGATTGTAGCTGTAGCTGCTGTTTATGAAACTGTAGATGGTTGATGTCTTGATCGATGTTAGATGTGTCATGCTCGATGATTGATGCCGGTCTCACCAATCTGCTGAATCTTCCCACCATGAATATAGTTAGCATCTTGTTCTAACTTGTGAATTCTAGGAAGGGTTTGGTTCGTCGATTAAAGTAATCATTTTCTTCTAAATCCATTTTCATTCGAGCTTCATTAACATTAACATCTCTCTTTCATCAAATGGTTAGCAATAAAAAATCTCAAATGAATTCAAAGATGAGCAAAGGCTAACGTCATTGTTGTTGTTATTCGATGGTGAGTTGAAGAAGCTGCGTGAACTCCAACCTTCGAGTCTCATGGTAAAAAGTTTTATACTTATTTGGCCAATAAGTCAACCAAATAGACCCTTTAATCTCCCATTCCGTTCTTCTCCCCATTGCTCCTTTACCAATCTTCCACACAACGCTCTCTCCATACTCATCCCCAGCGAATATCACTCCTCCTCTCCTCGTAAATGACCTATACGCCCTCGCATACCTATCCTTGAACCACGACCTCGGGCTCATTATCGAAAACCTCGACGGCTTTGTCGTGAAAACCTCTCTTCCTCCAGCGCTGCTATCGTACAAGATCCAGTTTAGGTTGGCCGTGTAGCCGAGCACGGACTGCTCGAATTTCCATGGGGTCATTGTCATGGTCGAGGCTTCTCGTCCAGCTACTCTTAGGCCTAACGAGTTTGGCGGGTCGAAAGAGCCTTCTATAGACCTCTCGACCTCGAATTCACGTCCCGGGTTGTTGGATGATTTGCTAACCGAGACGCTAATGAAGTCGGTTTGAAGAGTGGGTGTTATTTGCAAAGAGATCCTTGATGGGAAGTGCTTCTCGTGTTCTCCTGCTCCTTTTCTTGACATCAGTCTCTCGTTTACAAGCTTTATTACATCGTATCTGTATATGCATAAAGGGTTTTGTCACGAACGAATGTTTCATTGCAAAAAGAACTTTTGAAGACAATTTTTTTTTGTTTTGTTTTAAGACAATAGTTATGTACCTGATGTTGTCTATCTTTACGATCACATCTATCCACTTGTCTCTAACTACGACTTTGTGATTGAACTGCATCACACCTTCCAGCTGATTAAACTTGAGAGAGAACAACAATCTCGAATCAGCTTTTGGATTGCTCGATCTCTCCACTTCCATGGCTGCAATAGGACAATACAACTGCACTTTCCACAATCCATAAGCCGAAACAGCGTAAGAGAACAGAGGAGTTGTCGTGTTCTTGTTACTCCGATGATCCTTACGCTCGATGATCCAGTTTGTGATCGCTAGATTAACTGATCTCATCCATTGTTCTTCTAAATTAGACCCTAGGAGCTTCATAAGAGATGTCGTCGCTTGCCTTACACGACAAGTAACCAACTGGTTCTTGAGTGTGATCAGGCAATTTTCACGGAGGTATAAAGGAGCTTCGTAGACGCAAACTAAGAACGAGAGAGTGAGGATCACTGCATTGAAGATGTCTTTAAGACCGTTGATCATAGAAGGATCAGGCTTAGGGACTTTGATAGTTGAATGATTGGAACTATTAGAGGTATAGGTTAAGATAGATTCAACAAAACTGAAGAGTATAGAGGTGATTGTTTGTTCATCAAAAGGGTTTGGTGAGTTTGGGCTGATGTTGAGTTCTTGTTTAGAGGTCCAGAGATACAAAGGAGGATGATTATTGGACTGGACGATGATGGAGAAGCTAGGGGTTGTAAGGTTAGGGTTTCTTTGTGCTATGAGATTTAGGGTTGAATTTGGAAAATCAGAAGCTGAGTGACAAATGCAAAAGGAAAGAGAAGTTGTGTGCCATTTGGTGATTTGTGGAATGTTTTGTATCCAAGTGAATACATCAGGGAACTTGTCAGACATCATTCTTTTGGGGTTGTTGTTGTTGATGTGGTTTAGGTTTTGCTTGCATATACACACATATATATAGAGAATAGAGATGCATGGGGCTTAAACATATTGCTTCATGTGCAAATTTTTTTGCAAGAAGCAAAAATGAAGTGATAAGCTTTAAATTTTGCTAAAAGTAGAATAATAAACTTTTGCATTTTGTAGGAATATTTCATGTATGGAGGGTTTGGATATACTAGTTGTGAATAATTGTCAAAAATATCACTTCAAGAATTTTTTTTACGGTCAGGCTTATTCTTTTCTTGGAGAGAATATATATATATATATATATATATATATAATAATGTTTTAGTAATTTCATCATATTAAATGGTAATATCGTTTTCGTTGATTACTGATTCCAAAATGAAGCTTTTGAAAATTATACGAAAACTTAACATTCTTCGATAATGTTTTTCTAATTGCATGATTAGAAAATATTATTTGCGCATGTAGGGGTTTAATTGAGTTTTTATTTATGAAAATGATAGAGGTGGTTACTGTGCTATGCATGACATGCATGGCAAGAGTTGACTAAGAATCAAAAAATGAAATTCAGACGATTAGTCATAATCAATATGGTTATATGTTCTTTCTTCTCTCAAATCAACGAAGAAAATTAAAAAGAAAATAATTATTAGGTTATTAGCCATAATATAGATCATTTGCATTTATTTTACGTATTCCTTTGGTTCACCCTCATCTAGTCATGATCTACACGATGGTAATTTTAGTTACAACCCCATTTTTAGCTTCTTTTTGCCGTCTTACCTTACTGAATTGAACGTTCGGAATATTTAAAATATCATCGATATGCTTTTACTGTAACGTTTATAGTTCTTTTGTTTTTGTTTTTTGAGAATTGGCTTCCTATTAAATATGTATGTTAGTTGGAGAATAAAGTTTCTTCTGATACAAGAATACGTTACATACCAGGATAAGATCATAATGAAGTTCTCAAAACTTTGTTTCATTTGGTATGTTCACTTTACTAAATTTAGTAAAAACCTTGAAACTATATATTATCTACATGGGTTTCTAGAAAAATAGATAATCTAAACACACGTTTCTACCAAAAAAATTAGATAATTTTAGATAGACATCAACAAGCTAAAGCCATCCATCAGTGCTTTTGTAATTCCTTTTTTGTTTCTCTTATTCTCTTTTTGGGAAATTAGCTAAGAAGTTGAGGATCTTCAGCTGTCAAAATTAACGCAGTTTCTTGCTCCACACGGCTGGAGATGCTAGTTCCTGAATCTGGCACCATACCATTATCACAACATACGTGTTTCATCTCAGGCCAGATGAGACTCGAAAGCATCAGAACATTATTGGCCCAGCCCATGTAAAGTGGGTAAGATCCATTTCTAAAATTTTATCTTCTTTAGAGTAGTGTCTTACATAAACATAAACAGTCTCACAAACTCAGGTTACAAGATTTTTACAAGTGGAAATAAACACGTATCATCATCCCTTCATACCGCTTGTTCCTAGTCGCTCTTTCCGCCGAGCGTTTGGATTATAGATTCCAAGAGCTTAATCTCGTTATCACGTTTTGATATCTGTTCTTGCATACCTCGGAGCTCTTCCATATGCAGCTTGAAAACCTCTGAAACAATAGTTACAAACAGTTTCTTTTAATATGAAACCGAGTGCATCGACATAAGAAGCGCATTGATAACTTTTAAAAGTTACTTACTCGTGGTGTTTTCGAGCTCTTTTGTGACCTCTTGGGCACGTAACTCAGCAGCTTTTTGAGAAGATTCAGCTTGGCGTTTCTCAGATCGAGCATGAGCAGCAGCTGTAATGGCAGCATCTAGTTCCCTTTCTAGTGTTTGTACCCTTTGGTCAAGAACCTAAAACAACACACAGGCAAACATGATTGCACTTGGAGATTTCATGGTGAAACCTCAAAGGTCTAGCCTTTCATGATTTGGTGATCATTAGCATCATCAGTGGACTACAACATCAAACTACAAGCTCACTGTCATCCAAAGGAGCCAGATTCATATAACAACAAGACCTGGTTTACTGCAATTTCGTGATCAAAGCAACAAAGATTATAACTTCCGAGCTCCTATGAGTTTCCAGATTCACCATCTTAATCAATTCTACATTAACACTATTACACTGTAACGAATCAACCTAGCTAAGATCCAATCCTCAAATCACAGAATCAATCATGATCAATCAGATCGAATCATCGAAATCCACGAAACAAAGCTTTTTAACGGACCTTGATTGTTCGAGCTTGTTCGGAGACGAGAGAAGCTCTAGCGAAAGTGTCTTCTTCCACGAAGACAGCTTTCTTGAGGAGAAGCTTCTGTAGAGAATCGAGATTCGTCGCCATCTCCGTTATGTTCTCTAACGATCCCTTCCATCTCTCCTCGCTCCCTCCGATCTGCTCCTCCATCGGAAAATCACATGATCGCCCCGGAGAGACTCAAACTCGACTATCAAATCGACCAGCCCAATCAAAAGATTATATGGGCTTTCTTTTGCTTACATAATCTCGGCCCATTAACGACCAATATGAAGAATGCACGAGTCCAGCTTCGTATTCTATAATTAAACCCAGACCAATCAAAACCATGGGGTTTTTTAGTTTACATAACTTCGGCCCATTAAGAACAGTGCTAAATATATAAGCCAATAAGAGGAGAGCACGAGTTCAGTTTCGAGAACATACGAATGACGTGTACCAATGGTAACACTGGAACTGATAGGATCTCACGCTGCTCTCTCGTCCACAAACTCTGATATTAAACTCAGCACGTTTAACCTTTTGATTGTCCCGCCACGTGTCGAAATCACAGTCACTTGTCTTTTGATTCTCCCGAAAACAAAATGATTATTCTAATTAAAAAACTGTAAAAAAAGAAAAGAAATTAGGAAGCCTTCATCGTCTTCTCTGCCCAACACCTCTCTAGAAAGTCCTCTCTCGATCTGGAAATCGATACTATCTCCAGTAATCTAATCTTCGTTCTTGTTCATTATTTGATCGGTGAAGTTTTGTTGGAGTTGTTGCTAGTGTGAGCATCTGTGTGCAGGTGAGTGTATTTGGTTGAGACTCTAGGGTTTATGATCTTGCTTACGTTTGGTTGAATCTGTTTCGGATGAATTTAATTTGAGTTCGTGGTTCTTATGCTCAATGATTGGGAAAGCAATCGCAGATGATGATAATTATTTCTTAGATTTGATTTTTTTTTTGCTGCATTTAGTGACTTAGTTTTCATTTAATGCTTCAAAACTAATGAAGTGTATACTGTGAAGCTACTTATTATGAGATAAATCATCATTAGCAACCAGAAAATGGGAGAATCGATCAATTAGTTTCTCAGTTGATAGGCGTGCTATGTAGAGTTTGAGTCTTGACTTATGAAATGATGAATTATTTGGAAAGGATGTGTGAATTTTAGGGTTTAGGATTGTACCTTAAGATTTGAAATGGGGTTTGTGGTCTGGATAAGAAAGATGAAGTTTTTTTTGTACATGCTGGGAACGTTAATCAGCTGTTTAATTATCTTATGGTTTCTTATCCAGAGAAGAACAGATCTAGTTGAGGGAGTTACATGTTTTGCTAATAGAGAGAGGGGGTAATGTGCATGATATTTTAGTGGTGGTTTAAAGAGTCTTGAAGTTGGGAGGAATGTCAGGCTTGTGCTTTGATCAGGTGAGTTGAGTCACAAATCGTTTTTTTTTTGTTTCTATTTCTTCCTGGAAATGCATCATATGGTCTTGTGATATTGGCATATGTCAATGTTTATTCGTGAGGAGAGGGGAGACATGTGTATAGGCTATGTGATGTTGATTATTTGCAATTCAAGCCTCTTTGTTTGGAGTAGCGCGTTTATATCATATCATAACATAAACTCAACGATTCATTATGTATCTTTTTTCTCTCTTCTTGCTGATTCGTATCTGTGTATCTTCTGATGTTTTATATCACTGAAGAGTTTGCTGCCATGTTGCTGTCCTCATTTGAAGTTCTCATATTAGATTGGTATCTTGCTAGCATTGCTACATGCTCTCGGGCATTATTTTCATAAATTACTTCTTTGTTATAGCTACCACTTGGATGTGTCCTGTGGTCAGGTTTGGTAATTCTTTGTAATTCCAATCGGTTTTGATGTTTCCCTAGCTATTTTTCTTCGATTTGCTAACTGGTAGCTGCGTTCTTTTCCTATCTTTTCAGCTAGACGATAATATATCAGACGAATTACATGGTAACGATGATGGAATAGTGCCAAACTCGGCGTATGAGGCCGGTAGCAGGAAGAAACAAAGACATGAAGATAGGGGTAACGGAAAAGAACAGTTAAAGAGTAATACTTTTATCAAGAGGGAGGGCGATATGTTAGGAAGAAATCCCTGGTCTGAGAAAAATAGTGCCGTCTCTCCGGTTTCTCGTGTCGCGGGATCAGACAAAGATGTTCAGAATACGACACTAGAGGATGCAAAGATCTCAGGTCATGTTTTCAACGGTGGCCACGTCGACGTGGCTGAGAATTTCTGCTCTGCGGATCCCATGCTGTGTGACAGTTCCACTGCAACACATGATGGCGTATATAGTAATTATTCCGTCAACAACATTTCGGATGCTGAAAATAATCTCAGTTTTTTGAATAGTGGAGATAAAGAAAGCAATGATCTCTTCTACGGCTGGGGTGATATTGGGAATTTTGAAGATGTGGACAATATGCTTAGGTAACATTTAAAATATTCTTTTAAGAAAAAAGTTTTAACACATGGGGGCTCACCCTTATAACATACCGTACTGAGCTTACACATGTTTTTGGATGCAACAGGAGCTGTGATTCAACTTTCGGGTTGGAGAGTATTAATAATGAAGATAACTTGTGCTGGTTCTCTTCTGCACAGCCAAATGAGGATACAGAAATCGCGATGACAGATGATATAAAACCAGAAACAATGTTGGAAAACCAAAGAACCACTTTGTTGCAGGTTGAAGACTTTCTGAACAACAGTGAGTCAAACCATGCTGTTGAAGATGAATATGGTTATGCTGCTGTCAGCGGCTCAGCTCAAGGAAACTCTTCAGAAAAAGGATATGATACAAGTTTGCAGAAGAGTGATATGTTGATGCTGGATGAAGAGGTCAGTCAATTGTTTTATTTTACAAGTTTTGCCTTCTGTGACGACGTTAGCTACTTAACTACATGTTCTCAGTTCTTTAGATTTGGGTTTTGTGTACGATAATACTAGTAGATTTCTATTAGATAAATATTTACAGTGCTGTAAGTCTTGATACTCTTCCAGCAATTCATATCAGTGCACTTTTTTGTTTCTTATACAGGCTAATCTTGAAAAGAAGCAGACTGATCGTCTTCATCATCTTGATGGGGAAATTGGTGGGTACTCGGGGAACAGTTTCACTTTACAAAACAGCGGTGTTTCTAGTGAAAGAATGGACACAAGTCAGTATTACCCTCCCTCCGCATTCCAACAACCAGGTGTTCCATACTCGCATTTCACCTGTGGGCAGCCTTCAGATCAAATATCAGCATGTGAAAGTAATTCTGGTATCAAATCTGAGAGCAAACCCAATCCTTCCTCTGCTTCAAATGAGTCATACACATCAAATCAGGCACAATCTGTCGAGAGCTTACAAGGTCCAACTGTTGATGATCGGTGTAGGAAGGGATTTGAGAAGAGAGTTAACTTGCAGCCCGGGCAATATCTGCCTCCTTTTGCTGCGAGTACCGTGAAGAGTAGTAAGACAAACCCCATGGTGTTTCCTGATGATGCTCCTATCCAAAAAATCCGGCATGAGGATGACCACAGAAAAGCTGCAGCTAAAGTGGAAATATCAAACAAGCAGGACAATTCCTGTTCTAGCTCTGTAGTTGATGACATTTCACTGGAAGCAACAAGTTTTCGCCAGCTTCAACAAGTTATTGAACAGGTACAACTTGTTTTTCATTTGGAATTAATATAAACTTACGTGTACCCTTTGTTTACTTTATTGATGTACACTCGCTTGCTCCAGTTGGATGTTAGGACGAAGCTTTGCATAAGGGACAGCTTATACCGATTGGCAAAAAGCGCCGAGCAGAGGCACATATGTATGGATCCAAATGGTGGAAACAGACAGGTGAAAGTTGTAGGCTCGCATCTCGAGACTGGTGAAACAGACAAGTAAGCACCAAATGCATACTTCTCCAGTATAGTTATCCTTTTATCTCCTGTTTGTGTACTCATCCAGTAGATTCTGTCATTGATCTCTGTCTTTGTTCTCATCCAGGTACGTGGGATTCATGGATATAGAAACTGACACTAACCCGATAGACCGATCCATAGCTCATTTGCTGTTTCATAGACCCTCAGACTCATCACTTTCATCAGATCACGATGTTCTCTCTTATAAATCACATCCAATGGTAACTTTAAGAAACACTTCTTACGCACAGCCATTCAGACATACAAACTGTGTCGCATAGTGCCTCATTTACTCATCATGTTCTCCACAGATTCCTCAGCCCAATAGTAGTCCGAGCCTGAGGATAGAGAAACAAGAGGAAACTCGAGAACTTAGAACCGAAGCAGAAGTTGTGGCAAGTGACAACAAGTAGTGGTAACTGATAACTGGCTATTTCAGTGCTGAACCAAACCGAGATATGGTTCGAATTTGATTGTACACTTGGTTGCTCGGGTCTTGAGACATTTTCATTGCCTTTATCGTATGTTCAAGTTGTTAAGTAGAGAGACACATAGCCGTTCTGTAGATAAAGATGTTAGTGTTTCTTTTTTTTTTTTTTTGCAATGCTATAATCACTCTGCTGTGTATTTTCTTAGCATCAATTACTAAGAAACTTAAGGGTTTTCACTTGCAATAAATGTTTTGTAACATGATGGGTTTGGATGGAACAATGAAATAAAAGGAGAAGAAAGTTGCGAAACATTCTAATCGAAGTGTTGCCTAAGTTGCATTTCGGTTTCACTTTTCCAAGAAGCGTGAGAGGATTGTCCTCTCATCCTTTTGCTCTTCTCTCTATCTTTGATCGTAGAGCCTTTCTTCTTTGCGTCTGAATCCGGCAATGGCCGGTCACCACAAACCGGGCATACCATTCCTCTCGCGCTTGTATATGTTTTTGGCACTCCACATTGCAGACACATCCTAAATTCAAGAAAGGAAACACTTATCAAGCTATATGGATTAAGGAAAGAATAGTGAAGAACCAAAGGGATATATGCATACCTTAAGAGATCTGCAGCTTCTTCTGCATTTGGATTGGTTGCAGTAGAAATCCGCTTTTCACCGTTCTCTGAAGATGGTGGTGCATCAATATCGTTTCTGACTCTCTCATGGATCCCCACAAGTTGAGGTTTTGCTTCCATGACAACACCTATAAACCAGTCCAAACCAGCAGTGTTAAGATAGCTTCATGAGCAGAACCGAGTAGACACAATAACTCAGTTTCTGGTTTTCTAATACACAATGTTTATGCTTCAAATTACCCTAAATAAGCTTCTACAAAAGTCAAAATCCTTCACATACCGCTCTATAATCCTGTGAACCTAAATAAGCTTCTACATACACGCTCTATAATCTAAATAAGCTTCTGTATATGCTTCAAATTACCCTAAATAAGCTTCTACATACTGCTCTATAATCCTGCAAACATAAGGATGTGAATGGCAATGTAGCATTGACTGCAGGACTTTCTTTTGTTGGTACACAAGTTAAAAATCATCAAAAAGATGAACCTATCATTGTTTAGATACAAAGATGCAAACAAGTGGTGGGTGGGTACCTTTGGGTTTAGCTTTCTTCTTTTTGCGGGTAAGACGCTTAGCATGCTCAGCATCTCTAGCTGTAGCTTCTTCATCCGCTTCTGTACGATTGTTTAGAAACTCCGGTGGCCCTGATATCTGCAAACAGAAGTAAAGCAAAACCAGTTCACAGACTTACAAGGCCAACGAACTCTAACAAGTTTTCACTATCACAGAATCTCTCTAGTGTTCAAACACAAACCTAAAAATTCAATTTACAGATCCAAGTAACTATTTTTCAAATATCAAAGAGAATGATGACCTGAGAGAAAACGTCGTTAGCTGAAGGAAGGCCCGAGTCTTTAGCAGAGTGGGAAGCAGAGAAATCGAACACAGAAGAAGAAGATCCGTATCTCTGAACGCCATGATTCTCATCTTCCTCTGCGTCGGAGTTCTCGTAATCCCTCTCCTCTGCATCTTCTTCTTCTTCCGCAGATGAATAACCTTGAAGCAGCGTCAAGCTCATCTTTGAAGATCTGTCGTCCCGAAGAGCCGCAAAATCGAATATCAGAAGAACTTTTGTTTATTTGTGCTTTAGCCCCCCTAGGTTTCTTGTAAATCACAATCCAATCCCCGGTTCAAACCGGAAATAGAATCAATCAGGTATTTAATTTTATGTACCGGATTATCCGGTTTAGTTAGTAACATTTATTAACCGATTTGGTCTGCTGGTGAGTAAAAAACCTTGAGATGATAAGAAGCTTTCGGTTAACCTCTTTGCTCTCTGCCGCTAAACCTCTCCGCTCCTTCGCTTGCTCATCTTCTCCGACGAGAAAACCACCGCAACGCGCGTCGTTTCCATCAAATTCTCTCCGTATCACTCCTCCCAAAACTCCACTGTTCCTCAGAACGCCGTCGCACGTAGCTCCTTTATCGGAGGTATGGAAATGGCACGACTGGGCGAAAGATCTCGCCTCCTCTGTTGATGATTCTTCAACCAAATCCGAAGACAGCCTTGACTCTACCATTCTACTCCGCGAGCTAAAATGGCTAATCGAAGACTCGATTGGAGACGCAGATCATCCGTTGATTACCAGAAGGGAAGTAACGTACGACGGAGAAAAGAGTGTGAAATTAAGAGCTTCGTTGGAGGAGCTATACGATCTATGGCGTCAGAGGATCGAGAAGCGGCGGCCGTTTCAGTACGTCGTTGGATGCGAGCACTGGAGAGATCTGGTGTTGTGCGTGGAGGAAGGTGTTCTTATTCCGAGACCAGAGACGGAGCTCATCGTCGATATGGTTAAGGAGGTGGTAACGAGAGATGAATGGTTTAAGAGAGGGGTTTGGGCTGATTTGGGAACAGGAAGCGGCGCGATTGCGATTGGGGTTGCTAGAGTCTTGGGTGGTTGTGGGAGAGTTATAGCTACTGATCTCAGTCCGGTGGCGGTCGCCGTCGCCGGAAACAATGTTAAAAGATACGACCTTGAGGTTAGTAGGATGAAGAGACTTAGTAGGATCATGGTTCTGTAGGCTTGGGCAAAAAACCCGAACCGAAGCTGGAACCGATTCAAAATATCCAAACCTATATGGATTCAAAACTCTCCTATCAAAAACACCCAAACCCAAATAGACTCGGCGCAAACCTGACTTAAACCTGACTCGAATCCGAGAACCGATCGGGTTAAACGAACCAAAACTAAAAACACTAAAGTTTTCTTATATTTCTCAAGAATTCTCTATTATAAATGTTCAAATTTTTTTGACCCGAACTGACCAAACTTGAAAAGAACCAATTCCCAAATTCTATAGGTACCTATATTGATCTAAACCTTCCCTACTTGAAAGACCCGACTCAAAAGGAACCGACCTGAATCCCAAGGCCTATTATGTCTTAAAAGATTCTGAAGCATTTTGTAGCTTTGGTTTCTTATTACCTTAAGTGATAACGTTATGTTTATATATCCAGGGAATGATTGAAGTAAGAGAAGGTTCTTGGTTTGAGCCATTGAAAGAGCTTGAAGGGAAGCTTGTGGGGTTTGTGAGTAATCCACCATACATACCAAGTGATGACATTCCAGGCCTACAAGCTGAGGTTGGTAGACACGAACCAAGACTTGCATTGGACGGTGGTGTCGATGGGACTGATAGTCTTCTCCATCTTTGTGATGGGGCTTCTCGGATGCTTACAAGCGGTGGCTTCTTTGCTTTCGAGGTCACTCTCTTTCCCAAATCCTTCATTTTAACTTTATAAGTAGATACAGTATGTCTTAGTTGTATCATTTTTTCAGTAAGTGTTTGAGCTAATTGTTTGGTGCCGTTGTATAACTATTCACATGATCCACTATAAATAATGAATCTTATGGGTGTATGATGGTGCAGACGAATGGAGAGAAGCAAAGCAAGATGATCGTAGATTACATGACCAATGATCTCAAGAACAGTTTCTCTGATGTGAAGATAGTCTCTGATTTTGCTGGAATTGGTCGTTTCGTGACTGGCTTTCGCCTCTGAGATTTTACGCAACTAGCTTTAGTGCCATTTCCCAATACTTGTAGAACTAAACGATATGTGTACTAACTGAGCTACATAATCTAGGGTTTTATGAAATTATTTTCCTCAAAATCGTTATGTGAGGAGTCGAGTGTACTTTGAAAAAACCGTTTTGAATTGATAAGAAAATAAAATCATTGGTAATGGACTCGTCTTTTTTTTTTTTTTTGAAACATGGTAAAGCTGAGTGATGAACTTATATAAAGCATAAATGTGTCATATTTACAAACTACTATGGGCTTTTAAAGCCCACATTCGAATTGTATATAGAAAATCATTGGTAATAGTAAAAGACTCGTTACCAATTATTCGAATGTGGGCTCATATTAGTTTACAAAACCTTGTACACGTGGCCCATTTATGTTTATTATAAGTTCATCACTCAGCTGACAGAATTTAGGTTTTATTTTAGCAGACACGATTTCGCGTGAGCACCCGCCGCCTCCTTCGTCTCCAGGTTCGTTCATTGATCTGATAACGTTTTCGTTTTTGCGGAGCTTCTTTTTTTTCCCTTGGATCTTTCTCAGTGTTGCGTGCATATTCGTAGAAGCTTTGGTTTATATTTTTGGAGTTTTAGTTTCTTAGTTTTGTTGATTTGCTTAAATATTATTTGTTGATTTGCTTAAACATTATTTGTTGATTTGATCCCTGGTTGAGTTAACCTCAAAGTTCTTTAATATGCCACGTTTGTGTGATTGCAGAATGGATTCTCAGATCAAGCACGCCGTGGTCGTTAAGGTCATGGGGAGAACTGGTTCTCGTGGACAGGTGACTCAAGTTAGAGTCAAGTTCACAGATTCAGACCGTTTTATTATGAGGAATGTGAAAGGACCGGTGAGAGAAGGTGACATCCTAACTCTTCTCGAGTCCGAGAGAGAAGCCAGAAGACTCCGTTGATCTCATATGCCATCATTTCTCTATGAAAGTGTTTTTACATTTTGATGCCCTCTATGTTTCTTTATCTTTTGGTTCGTTTTTTTTTTTTGATTAAGAGATACTCTGTTTTAATTACTTGAGTCTTGTTAAGACAATGTTTGGATCTAGAAATGAATCTGTTTTACATGCATGGAACTTTTAATCCGGTAAATTATTTAAGTGGCAACGTTTCTTTGTTACATGATCACAATATATGCTTATAAACATTTTTGATTCATTATCCGGATGGTATTGTTTCTTCTTAAACTGTGTTTTGATTAATAAATTCATTAACTCATTATCTATGAAATAATTGAGATCAAGCTTGGAGGCTTTACATATATTCTCATTTAATCTCTCTGAAATTTATATTCTGAAAACACATAATAAAAATGTGGCCTATAGTCTTACCCCACTGGACTATAGAGTGTGGGCTTGGGCATATGGTTAAGGCAGCAGCCCATTCAGTCTTTTAAAAAGAAAATAACACGGCAGGCCCTGCTCTAAATAACTATCATATATATAAAATGTTAAGTACGTTTCAAACACAAAATAAAGACATGGCCAATGGTCTAATAACCACACTGGACTAAGTAGTATGGGCTCTAGAATATGTTAAGGCCCGCAGCCCATTAATCTTTTAAAAAAAATAACGCGGTAGGCCTATCTGACACCTATATTATTAAATAACGAGAATTACCAATTTAGCCCTCTACGCGGATCTTGTTCCTTTCGTTTTCTTCTCTATCCCAATCATCTCTCTCTCGTTGATTGATCTCTTTTGACAACAACACAAAAAAAAAAAAAAGAAGAAACGTCGCAACCAACAGAGATAATCCTTCCTCCTGGTTAGTCAATTCTCGATTATCTGATTCTCCACATCGTTATCGTTAGGGCTTTATTATGTTCAGCTTCGATTTGAAAATTTTGATTGTTTGATTCCATCTGATTCGCCGTCGTTATTTTTGTGTGTGATTGTGATCTGATCTGATCTCGTATCATCATATCTATATTCGCATTTGTGGAGATCTGACTAACTCGCATTACATGGTTGCTTTTTTTTAATTTCAATCTAGAAAAAAAATTGAGTTAGATTTTTTTTGTGTGGCGTTGAGGAGACATCACAATGTCAAGCGTAGAGGATGTGAAAGAGCAAGGGAACGTCACCAATGACGAAGATAAGTCAATGCCATCATCACAGCAAGAGGTTTTAGTTTCCATCATTAATCATACAAAATTAATAATAATAATAATAATAATAATGTAACACTTTCTATTTGAATTTGTGGTGGTGGTGGTAGGAGGCTGCTGTGAAGAACAAGTATGGAGGTCTCATGCCAAAGAAACCACCTCTCATTTCCAAGGTATGTTTAAATCATTTTAATTCACCTCTATAGAGATTTTTTTTGTGTGTGTGTGTGTTTATGAGATGTCTTGTTTTATTCCTATCAGGATCATGAACGAGCATACTTTGACTCAGCTGATTGGGCTCTTGGAAAGGTTACAACTTTGATTCCATGAGTGTTGTTCTTTCTTTCTTGTTATCAAATATCAGTGTTTTAAAAATTAGTCTAGGCGAGGCGGCAAATCGAACATAAACGAAATGATTCACTTTAAAAAAGAAATTGGTCTAGGCGTTCAAAAAATCGATAATCCCATATAACCCGTCTATCTAACTCATAGTGATTTGAATCAAATATAATAGATTCTTTATTGTACTGCAACTCTCATGGTTTATGTTTTTCAAAACAGCAAGGTGTTGCCAAGCCAAAGGGACCCTTAGAAGCTCTTCGTCCCAAGTTACAGGTAAATGTGCTTCAACCACGTTTCTAAATCTTTCTGCGGTTCTTTTTCTAAATCTTCAAATCTTGTCACACCACACCAATCCTACAGCCAACACAGCAGCAGACGCGTTACAGGAAGTCTCCATGTGCTCCATCCGGTGAAGGTAATCTTTAATTTCTTTCTCTGACTTCTATTCATATTCAAAAGCAATTTAAGGACTTACTAATCCATCTATTTGCTCTGATATTATTACAGGAGGAGGAGCTGCTCAGGGCGAGTAGAGACCGAGAGAGAGAGAGAGAGAGAGAGATGGAAAGTCTTGTGTAAGAACTTTGTTATAATCCTGGATATTGTCTGCCCATTTGAAACAACAACAGATATGTTATTCAATAAATTTTTAACTTTGATTGCATCGCCTCTCCAAGTTCCAGACATTGTTACGGTTTAGCTTTTCTGTATTGAACTCCGGTTATAACTTAACAAAGTTTGTGAGAAACCTTCGGTGAAAGACCTAATAACTAGATGATATACTCAGCTTTACTTTCATCGGTTTGAGTAACATTCACATTTTCACTAAGGTAAAACTGATGCTAATGATGCATTGACATTGGAGTCATAAGGCGAAGTAGCAGACCTCTAAATATGGTAGTATATATACTTCGTGCTCATTTAATCATGGAAACTATTTTAAGATAATGATAGTTGATTATGTCTTATTAAAGATTAAACGATTGGAACTGAGCTAAGTTATGATTACGAAAAGATCCATGTATTAAATAAAAAAAAATTATTTCTTAAAAATCCATTTTTTTACATTTCCAATACACTTTTTATTAATTAATAATTATAAATTGTTAATTTCAACAAAATTAATTATGTATTGCATTTCTATTGGTTGAAAATTACGAAAATTAGTTATATACAGAAAATAATACATTTATAATTAAAATTTAATATGTTTTACCAATATATGCGAAAACTCTAAAATATGTATTAATATGAAACGGAGGAAGTACTTTACTTATGATTTTGAGTTAAAGTTTGCTAATTAGCTCACTTTGAAGACTCTAAATATGCTTTAGAGGAGTCTAGAATAGGAGAATATCTCAAGCTGATGATTTTCATAGACACTAAACACATAGTGTTAAGCAAAAGTCAGAAAATCTGTGAAATTTATCCAATCATAGACATTAACTAATTATGTAAATGTTTTACTCTTCTTTTTTTTGAACATATGTAAATGCTTTGCATTAGCTAGTTTTAGTAAAAGGAACTAAATAGAAGATTATTATTGTTACATTACAGATTTCTTTTTAAATAAACAAGAATAGTTGATACATAACTATTTTTGGACCCCCAAATAAAGTTGACATCATTTAGAATTTTATCAGTAAAACTAACCAAGCATGGATGAACAATAATGCTGCCAAATTTCTTTGGATTAGTTTAGACATAATTTATTTTATTTATTGAATGTATTTTTTCCTTTTGTTATTCTTTTCTTTACATTTCACCGAAATTTTCAATTTATATATTTTTTTAGATAATAAAAACATTCCAAACATACTCCAAAATATTTTTAGGTGAATTTTCTATTATTAAAGTTCAATAATTTTAAATATTTTTTTGATATTTTTAAAATTTGAGATATACACTTGAATAAAAAGATATATAATAGAAAGATATTCACTTGAAAATTTGAGATATTCACTTGAATAAAAAGATATATCTTTTAAAAATTTGAGATATTCACTTGAATAAAAATATATCTCTTTTTATTATATATCTTTTTATTCAAGTGAATATCTCAAATTTTTTTAAAAATATCAAAAAATATTTAAAATATTGAAATTTAAATAATAGAAAATTCACCTAAAATATTTTGGAGTATGTTTGAAATGTTTTTATTATCTAAAAAAAGATATATAAATTGAAATTTTCTGTGAAATGTAAAGAAAAGAAGAACAAAAGAAAAAAAAAATACATTCAAAGAATAAAAAAAGATTGTGTCTACACTAAACCAAAGAAATTTGGCAGCATAAATGGTTTGGTCACCATTGTGTTAAGCTCGAGACCAGGGTTCGATTCTCTTGTTCTGCATTTTTAAAAAAAAAAATTAATCAAAACGACGTAGTTTTGATATCAGTTAAAAATATACACACTCTTATACATCTATACACGACCGAGGGTTATATTGCGGGTTGACCACGACTTCGTAGTTTGACCTGTGAGTTTTCAAGTTTGCGGTTTAATACGCAAAAAAAAATCATCTTCGAGGGTTTTTTTGCAGAAAACCCTTTTTTGAACATATGTAAATGCTTTGCATTAGCTAGTTTTAGTAAAAGGAACTAAATAGAAGATTATTATTGTTACATTACAGATTTCTTTTTAAATAAACAAAATAGTTGATACATCATTTATTTGACCCCCCAAAATAAAGTTGACATCATTTAGAATTTTATCAGTAAAACTAACATAGCATGCATGGTTTGAAATCGGAATAGGACTATATATTAAATCAAAATAAGTTTATTTTCCCCTCGAATACACAAAGTCAGCTATTTCGTTGAAAGGCATAGATTGGCTGAATTTAACACTCAAATACGTTCGCAGATGATATTAGAAACACCAAGTTAAAATTTTTAAAAATATTGATACGTGCGTATATACACACAACAAGATTGTGTGTTCATTGGAACTTCAAACACATGACATCAAAAAAAGCGAGAAGATAGAAACCGGAAGATCAGGAAGATATGGTTGGATAGTTTAAACCGGAAGATACTTCCAAAACTATCTCACGAATTGCTGGATTCCACAGTCGGTGTCCGACTTATCGTATGATGATGTTTTAATCTGTTCAGAAGTCAGCTTCGCCAAAAACACCATCACTATTCTTAATTTATTGTATTTATCTGCCCACCCCGATGGCCAACTTATTAGGAAAGACATATATATATATATATAACTTATATTGCTTTTTCTTGTTTTAAAAACGTATAAACGTTTGCATTCAAACATTTTAGAAGATAATTACAATCCGTTTAAGATGTTAATACAAACGTCAAACAATAATCAATAGTTTGAAATAATCGTGGTCATGACCTCGATCTTGTTTCTTAGTTTTTTCTTTGTTTCTTTGGTTGGCAAAAAAATATAATCGATGACCGACCAAATAAAAGATGGGATCAGGATTCAGAGGAATATAAAAATAAGGCTGATAAGTTTTAGGACATATATATTACATGAATCTCTTTTTAGTTGAATGAATGAATGATAGTTTGTGATAGGCCTGGGCGTTCGTGGATACTGTCGGTTTCAGTTCGGGTGATTTCGATTTTCGGATTTTCGGTATTATGATCATAAGTCTCATTCGTGTTTTATTAATTATCGGGTCGGATTCGGTTCGGTTCCTTCCGAATTTGATTCAGATCGGATTGTAACCAATGTTTGAAATTGTCCAACAAAATTTTTTTAACTTCAAAAAATGATAAAAAAAATTCAAAATAATAGAAATTATTCACAAATCTAACTAAAATTGAGTTAAACTATCTTAACTAACTAAAAAGTATTTAAAATAACAAATAAAATAAACTACAAAAATATTTTAAATACTTCAAAATATCTAAATCACCTTAACATATATAAAACATTAACATATTGAAATAATTTCGGATATCTTCGAATCTTACTTTGGATTTCGATTCGGGTTATAACCAAACCCCAAAGTAGCTCATAAATCCCATTCGGATATCTTTGTATAAAAATTCGGATCCGGTTTCGGTTTTTTCGGTTTGAGTTTAGATAGATACTTCGGGTTGGGGTAAAAACGTCCAGACCTAGTCTGTGAAAAAAAAAATCTTTTATTTATTTATTAATTAGAGTGGTTTTCAATACATGTTTTAGCTAACTATTATTTTCTAACTATTATTTTCTAACGAACATACTTTTAGTTTTATAGTGAGAAAATAATTGTTTTCAGGAGAAAAGTTCGGTAAAAAAGTTATATTCTCACTATTA